>WEDG01002393.1:0-96253 GCA_017591395.1 Schistocephalus solidus | reverse complement strand
CATGTGTGTGTCAGCCCAATGTGTATTTTGTGTGGAGTGGCTGACTGGCGGACTGAGAGTCAGGCTGCAATGGTTCCTTTTTAATGTGGCCTTTATGGCACTCCCACTCTGTAGATCCAAGCCAAGTGTGGTGAGTACACCCATGGGCTGCTCCGGCCGCGCCAGCCACCTGCGTTCTCTTCCATCTCCGGTCTTCTTGACTCTTTCGTGACACCGGTTCAGGTGGGGGAGGAGGAGAGAGTGCGGTAGTTGCAGCGCAAGGCTACTATCACTTAAAAATAATTCACGCGCAAGTCACCGTCCCTGCACCACCTGGTATGGAGTATATGGTGGACCTCGTCGAAATCGACGGTCGAACTATCGTGTGTCTCACCTTGCAGTCACTTCGATGTGTGTTGTATGGAGTGGCTGACTGGTGGTCTGAGAGTCAGGCTGCGATAAAAACTTCTTAATTTGAACTCTGGCTATCTCACATATGTGAGATGTTAGCCGTTCAACCCCCTGCTGTGTGAAATTCTGGTGCTTTTGTTTGGGGGGCCAGGTCATGTACGTAGTACACGTAGACGAGGTCACCAGCAGCTGCGCCCACCTCTGCATCAGACAACTGACCGGCTAACACTTACAAGCCGCATCGGCCTATTAGGGCACATGGACGTCCACGACAACCTTCGGTAAACCACCGGAGGCTTAAACACAGCAGCGCACACTGACAGTTTGACCGTCGATTTCGACGAGGTCCACCGTATGCTCCACACCAGGTGTTGCAGGGACGGTGACTTGCTCGTAATTTAGTTTAAGTGATAGGAGCCTTGCGCTGCAGCTACTATACTCTCCTCCTCCCCAACCTGAGACCGATGTCACGACAGCGTCCAGCAGACCGGAGATGGGAGAGGGCGCAGGTGGCTGGCACGGCCGGAGCCGCCCCTGGGCGTACCACTACACCTGGCTCGGATCCCACGGAGTGGGAGTGCCATAAAGGCCACATTAAAAAGGAGCCCTTGCAGCCTGATTCTCAGTCCGCCAGTCAGCCACTCCACACAACACACACATTTGGCTGACCACGCGGTTCGAGTTACCCCGTCAGTTGGCAACCTTCCAAGGGCCGGCTTTTAGCGCACCGTGATACTTTCAAGCGCGTCAGATTGTTTATAGTGAGAAAAATGCGCTGAGTTGTTGACCTCACTCTCTCCCCAACCCCCACAATCAGACCACCCTCCGAAGCGCACACTACCTTCCCTAATACACGCACACCAGCCTCATCATCACCATGAACCTAAGAATATTAAGGTCTCCTAGAAACCGTGGCTTGAAAGGCTGCCAATCTTTCGCTTACACCGGACCACGCCATCGGCCCAGTGTATGTGTTGTTTGTGTTTAGTGGCTGGCCAGTGGACTGGGAGTCAGACGGTGATGGCTGCTCCATATCCTCTGATTTAGTGAATCCTGGTGTGTGCGTTATGGGGGCCAGGTCATGCTTTGGCGCGCGATGATGAGTACGCCGAAACGTCAGCCAATCCGCTCACTCCTACATCCATCAACTGACCGGCACGCATGGTGGTATGATTTTAGGGGTGGGTGAGAGAGTAAGGTCGACGCCTCAGCACATTTTCCTCACTATAAACAACCTGACGCGCTTTAAACTACCACGGTAAGCTAAAAGCCGTGGCTTGGAAGGTTGCCAAATGACGGGATAACTCAGACCGCATGGTCAGCCCAGTGCGTGTGTTTGTGCGCCATGGACGACTGGCGGATGGTAAATCAGGCTGCAATGGCTCCTTCTTTATGTGGCCTTTATGGCACTCCCACTCAGTTGGTATCCGAGCTGACCTTCTCTTCTGTAGTTGTGTTCTTGTTCAGAATAGGACCACAGTGCGGGGGCCTGCGCCATCTCCCATCTCCTGTCTTCTTGATTCTATCTTGACACCAGGTCCAGGTGAGGGAGTGGAACAGAGAGTGAGGTAGATGCATCGAAAGTCTACTCTCACTATAATCCATCGCGAGTCACCGTCCCTGTGCAGCATACGGTGGACATCGTCGAACACGACGGGCGAACTAGCGTGTGTGTGTGCGCGTGTGTACCCCCTTGGTGGCACGCCAAGGGACGGCTTGGACTTAGGGAACCAGCCGCACCAGCCACCTGCGTCCTCTCCCGCCTCCGGTCTTCTTGACTCTGTCTTGACACCGCGCTCAGGTGGGGGAGGAGGAGAGAGTGCGGTATATGCAGCGCAAGTCTACTATCACTTTAAACTAAATCACGCGCAAGTCACCGTCCCTGCTCAACTTTCCCATGAGCATACGGTGGACATCGTCGGACTACGACGGTCGAACTGTCGTGTGTGTGTGTGTATGTGCCCCCTAAACGGGTTACGTGGTAGATGCGTTGGACCAACTCGAGGGCCACATTAGGGCATGGCATGCGTTATTCGGGTTGCGCTCCCATAACAAATGCCGAACATAGAGGTGTGGTGGCACGCCTAGGGGCGGCTAGGACTTAGGGGACCCGGCCGCGCCAGCCACCTGCGTCCTCTCCCGCCTCCGGTCTTTTTGACTCTGTCTTGACAGCGGGCTCAGGTGGGGGAGGAGGAGAGAGTGCGGTAGATGCAGCGCAAGTCTACTATCACTTTAAACTAATTCACGCGCAAGTCACCGTCCCTGCTCCACCCTTCCATGGAGCATACGGTGGACATCGTCGAAATCGACGGTCGAACTGCCGTACCCCCTAAACGGTCCGCGTGGTAGAGCCATTGAACCAACACGGGGGCCACAGCAGGGCATGGCAGGCGTTATTCGGGTTGCGCACCCATAACAATTGCCGAACATTGAGGGTGTAGTGGCACGCCAAGCGGCGGCTAGGGAATAGGGGGGTCCGGCTGCGCCAGCTTCCTGCGCCCTCTTCCATCTCCGTTCTCCTTGACTCTGTCTTGACACCGGGCATAGGTGGGGCAGGAAGAGAGAGTGCGTTAGATGCAGCACAAGTGTACTATCACTTCAGACTAAAGCACGCGCCACTCAGCGTACCTGCACAACCCTGCTGTGGAGGGTGCTGTGGACCTCGTCTAAATCGACGGCGAGATATGCAATCCCATTGGCAGTCCAGACTTCCTCGGGTCGCTAAGACTGACGAACCAGCATTGTTTAGGAGAAGCACTTCTTCCCCTCTCGGTGGATGGGGCTAGAAAACGTGCTGTTGAAATCCATGATCAAGCAAGCCATCAGCAAGCTGACTGTGACATGTACCTGTACCTGCCCTCGTGCACAACGTTACACCGCCCCACAGGATAGCCAGACCGACCCTGTTCACTTTGACAGCCGCAAAGATGTTTCCGTTTTTGAAAGTCTAATGATCAAATAGCAAGAGAGGATTATAGATCTGGACATTCGAGAATTTTCTCGCCACAATGGAGATATTGAAGCACTCGGTGAGAACCACTTCTCCGAGGACAGCCAACTAAATGAGGAGAGTGAGTGCAGTAGATACGGTGTAAGTCTGCTCTCTCTTTCTCCCGCAAGTCACAGTTCTGCGGCCACTCGGGGGGCCACATGGTCACCATCACTCACGACGGGGAAACTGTCTGAGGAGAGGGGGGATTAGTGATCTGGTAAGTGCATCCCTTAAATAATGCGGGGCTTTATACATAACTGTCTGTGAGTATGGATTCGAGTGAGAATCCGAAACACATAGTGAATAAAATTCCTGTGTGCAGCGATCGCAATTTTTTTCCTGAAATATTCGTGTGCTTTTAATTACTTCTCGTCGTGCGTTACCGGTAGCTGGATGATCTGAAGGATATCGTTTGCTCTCACTCACCCCGTGCCTGCCTTGAACCGTGCGTGCTCATCAAGCCCCTGGCACTGCGCTGCAAGTCGTGTTACACACTACGCTTCACATCGGTGAAAGTAATCCGATTTCAAAAGTACAAGTGCTGTCATCCACAGTCCGGTAAAGTCAGGATGACCGGAGGCAGGAGCAGGCTCAAGTGCAAGACGAAACAACCCGCCAACACGCGTGCCCACGTATGGTCTGGTCTGCGCATGCTGAATCAGGTTTTCACAGGCACAAGGCATCGGCTTGAATCGCATCTGAGTGGCAGTACCATAGAGGCCACTCTCAGAAAGAGATATTGCAATCGGATAGTCTATCTCGGGAGGAAATAGTTAGCCCAGTAGGTGGCAAGCCTCCCTGTCACGACTTCAGTGTGTCGTAAACGAGTCAAGCGCCTTAGAATGATGACAGTGTCCGGAGTCAGGTTCACTCCCACTGCCATACACCAGTCCTCTCTTTCTCTGAGCCGATCAGGCATCTGATGTAGGGATCGCGTACAATTAGCTGGTCTGGCTTGGGCCTGCTCATTGACGTGCCATCACGCTCTCTACGTATGGTGGTGCGGCATTTCTTTTGGGTTGCATGACTTCTGTGCAGCATGTGCTCTAACCTGGCTTCCACTTTGCTCCAGCAGGTCTCCTTCGTGACCAGTTTTTGGGGTCCACACTTGTACTCAAATCGGCAATTTCCAGGATAGGTACAAGGAACTCCACGCTGTAGGCTCGCCTCCTCACCACTGACTGCCTTCCATTGTACGCTGTCGGTGGTGGAGGCAGGTGTTGGGCCAGACCCTCGGATCGCAGGCTACTGAGTTAAAAAGCGACCACGGTTAAAGTTCCTTGAATATTAAAAGAATTAACGTACATTTTACGCATTTTCTCTATTTGGTTCACAGCCGTTACGTTATTCCACTGCGTAGACGAGGTGGCCCCTCAGTCTGAGAGAGCTAAAACCCATACGGCCCGGGTGGCCACGAATCCTGTGAAGCCTATAATACCACAGTTCTTGGTCAGAGAAGAAAAAAAAAGAAGAAGAAGAAGAAGAAGAAGAAGAAGAAGAAGAAGAAGAAGAAGAAGAAGAAGAAGAAGAAGAAGAAGAAGGAGAAGAAGAAGAAGAAGAAGAAGAAGAAGAAGAAGAAGAAGAAGAAGAAGAAGAAGAAGAAGAAGAAGAAGAAGAAGAAGAAGAAGAAGAAGAAGAAGAAGAAGAAGAAGAAGAAGAAGAAGAAGAAGAAGAAGAAGAAGAAGGAAAAAGAAGAAGAAGAAGAAGAATAAGAAGAAGAAGAAGAAGAAGGAAAAGAAGAAGAAGAAGAAGAAGAAGAAGAAGAAGAAGAAGAAGAAGAAGAAGAAGAAGAAGAAGAAGAAGAAGAAGAAGAAGAAGAAGAAGAAGAAGAAGAAGAAGAAGAAGAAGGAAGAAGAAGAAGAAGGAAAAAGAAGAAGAAGAAGAAGAAGAAGAAGAAGAAGAAGAAGAAGAAGAAGAAGAAGAAGAAGAAGAAGAAGAAGAAGAAGAAGAAGAAGAAGAAGAAGAAGGAAAAGAAGAAGAAGAAGAAGAAGAAAAACGATTGTTGAAACAATATTTTATTTGTCTGAGAGGCTCAGAAATAATGAACCGAACTGTATCAACAAGCCGGTAAATTTTCAATCTTGAAAATCGATCATGGCAGGCGTATTAATATTTAGAGTACAGTTATCCTCAGTGCCGATGAATCACACTAACAGCTGACGCTATCATCCACTAAAATCAGACTGGCGCTTCCGGACTTTGAGTCGTCTTTCCAAACACTGAGGGAACTCTTCCTCCTCTTACCCACCTTAGTAATCATTCCATTGAGGGATTTTTGACATTTTGACCTGCAAGTTTGGACTCGTCTATGCAACCTCACTAGTCGAAACTATAACCTATCTCGCCAACCAACTTTCTTTTGTTGAGGCAAAACAATAAACGCCAACAAATAGCTCAAGTCAAGTGGATGGGTTTAGGCCTGGTACACGGGGGGTTTTGTGGACATAAAGGTGTGCTGTGGAGCCCATAGACACTTTTCATGTATTGTGATAAGTACCCGGACAACAAAGATTGGAAAGTCGATGTCAAACTTAATTTGACCAATCTATAGAAGCCTCGCACCGACGTAGTTTAACTCATCTATTTTGTCAAGCCGACAGTCATTAGTCGCGAGGCATGCCTATTCCTGGTCCAGGATGCCATTCGAAAGCACTTTAGTCTACCCACTGTTTATTGATAAATGGACTAATTTAGTAACTTTGTTCATCCGTGCCACCGCAGACTGTAAATCACCAAAAGGTAGGGTTAGTAGGGGCGATATCGTAAGCGTAATCAAGATCAATCGGCCAGCGTTCCGATGCAAACTCAGCATCGGCAACCTCCTGTAGGCTCCCTCGAGAATTCAATCAATGGCGCAGTTAAACAAACTGGGTTACGGAGTACAAACTTGCCGAACGCCAGAACGAACGATTGAGTGGGTCTATTATGGAATAGGACTCGGATAGCCGGCGATAAATACGGCAATTACATTGGTCACCATAGCATCTAGTTTTAGGGACGCACGATGAACGCAATCAAAGGCTATGACGAAGCCAACAAAACAGAGGTCCATCGGTTAGCTGGTAGCCATTTGGAACTGGAGAATGCGCCTCAACTTTAATATCTAGTTTGTGTATTCACTCCCAGCCTCGAACCCTGACATAATCCCAAGACAAATATATCATAAGCGCGTTAGGCGTGGCTCCGATAATTATGCGGTTGATCGCCGTCGTTTTCTTCGGCAGTTGCATCCCCGCCTAAAAGATGGCCAATATGGTACTCACGATACCCTGTAAATCTAGCTTCTTTGATTTACATTGGGTTCTCCGGTGTTCCGTTCAGCTATTCCGTCCTAGCGACAGATGCCATGTCGGGCAGAGTTTCTGACATTAATTGAACCAGTCAATCATGCTATTTGGCATTTATTCCAGGGGGTACTTTGTTGCTCCAAAGATAACCTAGCTCAAAAATTTTTTAGGGCTTCAAAGTTCAATGCAGTCTTCTATTGCACTTGCAACAAGATTTTTTCTCTATTAAGGGACCATGACACCGCCGTTTTCTTCACTGTGCTCCACTACAGTATAAAACGCTCGTAGCGTTTGGAAGGGCATGCTTAATTAGGAACGAAAAATAAACGTAGAAAGCACGCTATAGCAGCAAGGAATACTTACAATAAGGGTGAATTTGGGATCATATTATTGACAATGTCATAAAGGCTACTCAAGATGAGGAGCGATTTATCGCGTCAGTTGACAGCCCTTCAAGTTACAATGGCATGCAAGGATGAGTACTCTAAGGCTAACAATTGCGGCCACCAAGGTCGACTGAAACACATGTGCTGTGTAATATAACTGATTTAAAAGTATAGACAAATTTTAGTGCCAACTCATTCTCCACATAAAGATGCGAAATTCGTCAGTTACTTATGCCCATGTGGAGTTTTTTACTACCAGGGCCCGTCGTCCACTCAGCTGCATTTGCGCGTTCCCTTCTGCTTTGAATTTATTGCGAATGAGCAAAATTCATGGATGCAGCCTTTGCATTTTTGACGCTTGATTACTTCCGTTCGTGTAAGCCAGTGGAGACGAAAGGTCAGCAAACAGCCTCTTCTAAATAAAACTGCAACGCAGTCGGCTCAAGAACTTCCGCCTATAAATGCATGAGGTGTAGTTCCCTGAGGTGCAGTAACAATCTTTTCTCTTGCCGCACCTGTAATTAGCAGGCTTAAGCAAATATCGGACAGAATAAATGCTCATGGATGACAGCTGTCGTCAGTTGAAAAAAATGTTAAGTTAGTGAGGGCAGGGAAAATGAGCACGACTTTAAACGCGCTAATGCATCATTACCAAGTGAGAATTTTGGCAATTCAGAAGAAGGCTAACTGAATCATTTAAAGCTGTTGAAGACGCCTATCAAATTACAGCAGATGTGCTATCCCAGGAAATGATAAACTAAATTGTCTGATTGGTTTTTGATTATAAAGACTTTCTTACGTAGGTGTGTACGAGTATCCTGCAACATAGTTCCAAAATGTTTCACTCGCGGCAGGATGTCAACTTTTAACTGAGCCTCCTTCCGTTCATCTGCAAAGAATACACTTGGCAACATTGACTACTTCATTGGCATGCATTTTTCCCACTGGTTTTCGATGATCTAATGAATGCAGATATATTTTATAGGAAAATATATGCAAATTATTCTTTTTGTACTGATTTGTTGGAAAAGTACCTTACCTTTAAACGTTTCAAAATGTTTGTGATCATGAGATTTTTTGACACCGCAAAGTGTTCATCCACAAAACATCGTATGGCTTAACAGAAGAGAGGAGAGATATTAACCCTCGTCACCAACTGCATTCAATTTTAGCAACGTTCAACTGGGCCCTGTCTCCTCAGTGGAAGTCGATGTAGGAAGGAAACGAGAGGGCAGTCGACGTTCCCTCAGTTTAACAGGGACCTTCAAGCCAAAATATCGATGGCCCGGCATTAGCTTTTATCCGAATCATAAACCTTAACCGATAAGGGTCCTCTAAACAGGACGTGAGTAAAGGAAACGCCCGCCATACAGGTGTCTTTGTGCCGAAGTCCAGAGACAGTGGAGTTAGGTTTATGAGTAGGGTTGGAGTTAAGTTTACGGTGAAGGTTAGGGTTAGTTACTGTTGCGTTGAGGTTTAGGGTTTAGAGAACGGCTACAGTTCAGGTTTATGTTAGGGTAAGTGGTAGAGATGGGAGATGGGACTATTAACGTTTCCGGAAATTCTGCGCAGGGGCTAACTTTACTACTTGGGTGGACCGTTTCTATTTCTGGATCCTGTTTAGGAGGCCATATAAGTAAGCCTTAACCCTAAACCTTCTCTCCTTGATCCTCCTGAAATCTAGCAAAAAGCCATTTATATTGGGAGCGTCCCTGTCCCCTGTCTTGTCGTATATTGCATCAGACGTGGTTTCGGGCGTGAACAGGGTCCTAAATGTCCTGGATAGCTCAACACTGTACAGGTCCACGAATGCGGCGTTCATAGCGCCTCTCGCAGTTGTGAGGCCGAATTCAGGTGTGTTGTAAACGCAGCGCATGTGTGACGCGCCTGGATGATAACTTCTTGTAAGTCTGCTTACTGCGCACACGTCGATTTCTAGTCGGCTTGCCGTTTTACCGCCGTCGGAAAGCAGTAGTGTGTCAAGTACACAACCGGGTCCGCACGGCACGCACCAGGCTTTCACGAGGGCAGCTCTGAGCAATAAGAAGGAGCCATTAGAGCCTGACGGTCAGTTCTAAGAGCAGGAGGAGAAGGAGGACCAACTTACCTCTTCAGTTTGCAAACTCTCATGTGATTGATTCAAGAACTTCAGGTTCATTATTGTGGGGAGTGCGCTGATGTGCCTTGTGGCTGAATTTCAGTCTCACTCCTCCTCCTCCTCCTCAGTTGACTGTTCGGATCTGTCAACCTGCTAGTGATGGGATTGGGCGCATTGACCGACGTGGCGTGGAGGTTCCTAGGTCTAGAGCGTACCGCCTCCGTCCCCCCATCCCCCATTTACGGTAGCAGTTACGGGCTCACGCGGACGCCTGCTAAACGTGTGCCACGAGCTAATCTGACCCCCTCCCCCACCAATCTGGCCCCGCACAGGTGCCACGCCGCCTATTCCGGGGGTAAAACAGCTAGTCTTCGTGTGGTGTAAACACAACACCTGGTCTTCATCTCCATATGGACATGCGTCCCACTTAGGTGGCATGTGCGACGTTTCCTCCGCCGTATCGACAAGGACGAAGTGTGTTACGTGATGTTCGGAGGGGTGGCATGCACAGTAGATTGCCTCTCTCATGAAATGTCAACCGAAAGTCCGAAATATGTTGTTGATTCGGCGAAAATTACCGAAGTATAGTTGTCTTATTTCATATTATGCAGACAAATCCAAATACATTTATTTCAATGAAAAATACCGGCTTTTCAACGAACTTTCTTCATGCCGACTGCAGAAACAAAACTGCAAAAACACTCATTAAGTAGAATGTATTTTTTCGCAATGATTTTCAATGACTTGTTAATTCAAATATAATTTATGGAATATACACATAAAAATATTCTACTTTGTACTTTATTTTGTAGCGTCTTACGTCTACTTTAAATTTTAAACGTGATGAAGATAGTTATTTGAACTCATGAGTTTAACCCAAAGTACTTGTCGTATTTTAAAATATATTTCTTTCGCCACATCAATTCTGATGAACCGAGGTAGATGAACGTACGGTATTTTCACAGTTGTCGCTAATGAAACGGGACATAAAAGTAAGGAAATGTAGGAAATAACGCTCGAATACACAGAAAAAATGAGTTCGTTAATTTGCAGCAGAAAAATTAATACCGATTTTCATGGAAGTCTACAAACCAGACTGACATTCCCATTTTACCTTGGAAAAAATAAAATGCATTCACTTGTCTGAAAAAGATATCTTGTCTGAAAAAGAGATATCTTAGTATAAAAAGGTTTTTAATTGATTTCAGGCATTTTAATTACCGCATTTTTTGTGGGCGATATTTTTTCTCTGCGATGAGTTTCCTGTTTGGGTGGATCGAAAATTATTCACCAAACGAGCATCTGCATTAGAAAGAATGTCCAAGAACTCCTTATTTGAGTAGGTGCCTTCAACTAATATCTTCTTTAGAAGGTTTTGGTAAAAAAGTAGAACAGAATCTATAATTATGGACACTTGATGGAAAACGCCGAAAATCTGAAGTATTCACCTCTATTTCAAGGAGGCTATGAAACGCATCATAATCCAAAACCGGAAAAACCTATAGAGAAATTGAACGAAAGGAAAGTTCTCTATGTTTACGATTACATCTGACGATTATCTTTAAATTAATTAGTCAATGGCTGGTCTGTCAGCGTATGATCTTACGCCCCTGTTGACGAAATCAAGCAAAAACATATTTGCTTAAGTGAAACGCATCTCAAACGGAAGAAGAAACAGCCAAGTCTCCTGAACCCGTGTTGGAATCTGAACTCAATCTAGAGTTCGTATGCTAACCACTGCCACTGAGATTGCACTTATTCTTGAAGGATGCTTAAGTACAAATTGTACTAAAAGATTGTTTTCAAACTTAATTCTACTTTTGCTGATTTTTTTACTCGTTCTTGTGCATGGGTAGGCTTATTGTACATGTAAAACTTGCGTTTACGCAGTTACACCGATTTTCCCGTTTACGGAATTTTCCGCTGGTCTAAAAAGTTGGCATTTCTAAACAATGTAATATAACTTTTGGTATTTCCTATATACCATAAATTCGCTTCAAGTTTTTCATTTGGATTTGAAAGCTTTGGCAGATTTGTTGAGGACATTTGGCCAGGTATTAGCAATATTTCGGAAAGTTCGACCTTTTGCATGTGCTAGGGAACGCACTGTAAGTAGTTTTTTTAGGACACGAGAATAGAAACGCTTAACAAAGGTGGCCGTGCGACAAATTTCAGGAAGGATAACTAGGCCCCTGCGTCAACGCTAACACTCCCTCTAACATAAAACTAAATTGTAACATTAATCTTAACCCTAGCACTATCCTTAACCTAAACCTCAGAATTAACAAGATGAAAACTTAAACCCTTAGCCTAGTCATGGCCCTCACTCCAACTCTGATCCTAACCCCAAACTTAACCCTTACTAGCATCTTAACCCTAAACATAATTTCCTCGGAATTTGGCTTAAAGCCACGTGTACTGTGGGTGGTTCCTATTCCCGTGACCTGCTTAGGAGACCATACAAGGCATCATTACCGTTTTTACGGAGTATTGTTCTAGCAGACAGCCAGAAGGAGGCTCCTTCGAAAGCTGACATCCTGAAATTAATGAAATATATTGGAGTTAGGCTGCATGATAAAAAATATATTACATTTATACTTCAGCAATTTGTGTTCGAATCGATGACATGTCAGAATTTCGGATGACAATTCCTGAGGTAGTCAATCTCCTCTGTGCGCGTCTTGTGCAGTATGTTGCCTGGGGGAAGGGTGCTGGCGGGTAGGGAGAGCTCTGCGGTGATAACAGCCGAATTGCGGTGTTTTATCAAAGGTTTTCATGGAGATGCAGTTGTTTGAATAGACCCCCACGCGTATTGGCTGAATACACTTGAGTACGGGTGGGCAGGCGAGGTGGAAGCGAGGGGTGTATCCTGGGGCTCGGCAAACCGGTTTGCCGGTCAAAACCAATGTGTGATGTGGAAGTTAGACCACAATAGGAACAGGTAGGGACTCACTGTCGGTGAGGCCAAGGAACAACGTTGCGCAGGGTGGTGGAGGTCTGTGCGGGAATCGATGGGGCTGGAGAGTTGCCATGACCGGTCAGATGGCAATTCGGGCATGGTAAAAAGGGCTATTTTGATAAAAGTCATCATTTCACAACTATTCACAGGGTACTCACCAGGCCACAAGAATAGGAACTCCCATTTTGGGAGGGGAGAGGCTGTGCTAATTTACGGGGTGGATTGGGGCCAGTTCTAAGGTTAGGGTTAATGGCAAAGGTGGAATTGAGGCCAAGTTAGGACGCAGAAATATCTACCGGGAATTTCGCGCAAGACCGTCTATACTGTTGATGCATTCCCATTTCCATATCTTAACGGCCCAAAGCTATTTTTAGTGGCGTAAGGCGTGTCAGACCCCAGCGGTCCTCCTTCTGGGAAAACTGTTATTATTATCGCTGCTGCTGCTGCTGATGATGATGATGATGATGATGCACTTAGCCCCATTGGTCACCCTTTGGCATTGTGGCTATTATATTGTTCGCGTGTGATCAACCAGCGTACGAGTATTAGTTGCTGCTCCCACTGCCGCCGCTACTGCTGCTGCTGCTGCTGCTGCTGCTTGGCAAGTGCTCATTGGTCATCTACCCTTCACAGAAGACTGTTCCATTATAGCCACCTCTGGATGAGTGGAGTAGCCAGCAGGTAGGCCAACATGTGGGCCGTGTCCTCTAGGAGTGCCAGTTGTATCTGCCTGAAAACAAAACAACAAGTTTTAACCACCGCCGCTGTCAGTGTGTCGGAAAAGTTTCGTAAATTTCACAATTTGGCTGCTTAAAACCATTTTTTTCTGATTTCTACGATTATTCGTTCTGATTATGCAGTTTGCTGTTGAGTGTCCTAAAAGTGCATAATCCTATTTTCGACAGCTCGCATGATGTTTAAAGTTCACAATGTAATAAAGAAATAGTGACTAATTTGAGTAAAACTACTTGCAAAAATTACTTTCTGATCAGTTTCTTCTGATGTCGACTGCTGCAGTTAACCATAAAAATATTTAGAAAGGGTAATGTTCACGAAAATACGTTGGATAAAATTACCCTTTTAGCCTGAATAGTGTGGACCTTTACTTAACGATATTAAATAATGTATTCTGCTGATAACTGCTTTGGCTCGAAATGGCGAGCCCACATGCGTAGCAATTAACTTTCTTTACTGTAGCAATCAAGGCATCGCTTAACGAACTATCCAAAGGATTTTTAAGTTGATATGGGTTCCACTTTTTGGTCCAGCGCAGCTACGGCATAACCCATTGTGAGGATGCAAACAGTGTAAGCTACACCAGCTGTCACGTGATTATACCTAAACGCGACCTGCCTTACGAGAGGAGTGTTATGCCTCGAAAGAATGACTGTAGATCCTATGATAGAAAGCAATTTAGTGACTACACGCACAAACCCACACCTCCATAGTGCTATGAGCAGGAGTTAACAGTATATGGCTTCGTAGAATAGTGCTACCAACAAAGAAAATTGAGATATGATTGGCCATTTCTGCTCTATAAGCCAGAAATGGCGATGTCAGTGTCCCTTGTTTTTGTCAGTTACTTTATTATGCCTATAGTACTACTGGTCGTTGTGCGGCTACTGGTTCAACAGTGAGCCCTTAAACCAAAACGCGATGAGCGTGTTCCCGATCGGTCAGCGCCTCAATCCTAGCCGGCAGGACAACGAGCCTGTGGCCCCATGGCTAGGGCGTTAGACTTCTAACGAACAGGTCACAGAAGTGAACCCGGTGGATGTTGTCAAAAGTCGGGTTGAGCAGTCAAATAGCTCGCTTGTTGATGCAGCATACGTCTGCGAAGGGGATGTTTGAATGCCTTCACAGACTGAAACATAGTAGCCTCGGGCATGTTTTTCCACGCTTTCACTACACGATGGAGAAGAAATGCCTTTTCACATCCAACTCTACCTGGGACAAGTGTATTTTGAAGGGATATCCAAGGAGATTAATTACAGTAGCAAGTTGGAAGAAGTCTCCACATAGAAAGGCACAGTCCCAACCACACAGTATGTGAGAGGTTTGTGTCAGGTTCCCATACATTTGTCAATAACAAAGAGCAAAGAGATTTAGGCCATTCTGAACCTGCTTCTGAACTCTTTCCAGTAAATTGGGATCCTGCTGCGTCCAGAGCCTCCAAGCCCGGGATTGCATATTTAAGATGCCGCCTTAACAAGGTTGGGAAACCACTGGCCAGACAGTCTTCGTAAAAACCTGTAAACGCCCGCTTGATTGCATACCTCATTGGCCTTGCTGCCTTGAACACCTTAGAATTGTCTTCTGAGGGCTCTAGAGTGTCTTCTATTCAAAATCCAAGATTCTCCTGTAATTCTGCTTTGGAGAGATGCATTCCGTTCAAGTGGTGTGGCCGTATCCTGGACCTGGTTTCGGCTTCTTAGATGCAGTATGGTGGAAGTGAATGTCCGCATTCCAGGTGTGTGCATAAGTGAAGAAGAAGAAGAAAAAGAAGAAGAAGTTTTTGTTCACCGGAATCATGGCTTTATTCGTCTGAGCTTTCGAACTTTTACTGGAGTCCATCGTCAGAGATAAAACAGCAACATAAACGAGTAACATTTATAGGGGGTGGGGGGGCAGGGGCCAACCAGACACCAGAAGCGCCCGTCCGGAGGTGACTACTCAGGGCCCTGTATGCCGGCGCCAGATCGATAAATCGATTGACCGAGTTCTCATCGGAGGCCCATGCTTCAATCAATTCTCGGCTTGTCTTGCATCAGGTGTAGGCGATGATCGTCATGGCTGCAAAGTTAAACTCGTTACCCGTTTGGTAGGTGTGGGCAGCTACTTGCGATAAACCGTCATCCCGTCTCACAGCAAGCTTATGCTCACTCATGCATTAACCAAGCATACCTCTAGTCTGTTCTGTGTAGTTACAGGGACAGTTTTGGCACGGGATGCGATACACTTCTCCCAACTGCTCATTCGGATCTCATCTGTCCTTGATTCTCATGACCTTACTGCGCATGGTAGCTTTGGTTCGGTGTGCAATTCCGACACCAAGTTCCGCAACACTGCGCTCGGTCCCTTCTGACACGTTCTTGAGGTATGGCATCGCATGCCATACCGTAGGGATTGGTTCTGATTGGGTCCTCCGCGGGCGAACCCGTAGGCATTGGTTTATTAACGCCTTCCGCATTAAAATGGTCACGGAGGTAACGGGCCCCACGTGCTTTTGCCGCCGGGTTACTGCAATTAGTATGGATGCGCTTGAACAGTGTTCTCACACAGCTTTGTTTTTGAGCCACTGGATGGTTGCTGTGAGAATTGAGAAGCTGCGTGGTGTTCGTTGCTTTCCTGTAGACAGCCGAGCGCATTGTTGTGGGACTTGGTGTCGGAATTGCACACCAACCCAAAGCTACCATAGGCAGTAAGGTCATGAGAATCAGGGAAAATTTAAGCTTACTGAGCAGATGGGGGTAATGTATCGCACCTCGTGCTAAAACTGTTCATGTAATTACACAGGACAGACTGGACGTATGCTTGTATTGCGCATACACGAGCATAAGCTTGCTGTGAGACGGGGTGACGATTTATCGCAAGTGGCTGCCCACACCTACGAAACGGGTCACGAGTTTAACTTTCGCAGCCATGAAGATCATCGCCCACGCCATATGCAAGACAAGCCAAGAATTGATTGAAGCCTGGGCCTCCGATGAGAACTCGGTCAATCGATTTATCGATCTGGCGCCGGCATACAGGGCCCTGCGTAGTCACCTCCGTACTGGCACTACTGGTGTCTGGTTGGCCCCTTCCCCCCCCCCCCCGATAAATGTTACTCGTTTATGTTGCTGTTTTATCTCTGACGATGGACTCCAGTAAGAGTTCGAAAGCTCAGACGAATAAAGCCATGATTCCGGTGAAAGAACAACCTTCTTCTTCTTCTTCTTCACTTGTACAGTATGGTGCATGTGTGCGAGTTAAACTGCAGGAGCCAGAACCTGTTGAGTCAAGGGCAGTAAACTTACTGCCATTATTGGAATGAGCTGCTTCAATGCTATTCCGAGGCGGTTGGCAAGACTCGGTGAGGTAAAATGTGTCGGATTTGACAATGATGTGACCCATGTAATTACAGACGTATTCCGAGAATCGGTAGGCTGCAGAAATGGCTTTGACTTCATATTCCTGAGCTGAATGTTTCAGTTATGGATGACCCTAGTATTAAGAAGGTGTTTTAGATTGGGCATTAGCCAAGCTTTCAGCAGGAGAACCGTTCTTTATAGTATACTACAGTCATTTTAATGAGGATACATTGTGTCGTTTCACTTTTGACTCGCATGGCTTTCAATGCCTTAGTTACCTTTTCCGCCATTTAGTTTCACACCTCGTCACATGTGCAAACTTTCGATGTCTGTTAGACACCCACGGGTCTAATCTTTAGGTCCGTTCCTTTCATCTGCGTTCTGACTCATGTGTATATATGCAGGAAGAAATACTGGTCAAAACAAAAGTGGCAGTGATGATCACTTCAGGCTTCATAGCCGTCGTCCGAGAATTTGACCGTCGTAATCTTGACTATCTCCACGGTGGCTCCACAGCATGGCATTGCAGAGAAGGTGACTAGCACTGGATTATAGTTCGAGCAGACTCGTGATGCATATACTTCAACCTCTGTTCCACTTCATACCTAGGTCCGGTGTCAATACAGAGTCAAGAAGACCGGAGATGGGAGAGGGCGCAGGTCCACACACTGTGGTCCAACACAAACAAGAAAACAAAAAAGGGGGATTGCTCACTTCCCAGCTGAGTGCGAGTGCCATAAAGACCACCTTAAGAAGAAGCCATTTCAGACTGCCTCTCAGACCGAGTTATCCCGTCAACTAGCAGCCTTCCAAGTCACGGATTGAGCACATCATGATAGCTTCAAGCACGTTAGATTGTTCGGATTGCGGAAAATGCGCTGAAACATCGAATTCACTCTCTCGCTCAACCCCAGAATTAGGCCACCATCCAAGCTCGTCTGACGATCCTTTTTTCTTCATTTATCATCTTGGAGTACATACAACCTCGGTTATTCAGATATATATTAAAAATGGTAGATTTGCGCTCACTGATCGGTTACGGGACTCACACGTCCCGTGATACCTTGGGGCTGATTCTCGACCCCCGCCAGCAGCCGCACCGCGGCCTATAATACTGGAATACAATTGCATATGAGAAGAGGAGGTGATCTCCGTTGTCAACGTCCAAACGCCAGCCTCTTACAAGAGGCGTGTACATTGAGAATGTTATGCCACCTTCCTTCGGCGTTCCATGTGCCATGACTTCTGTGCGCATGTGGATGAAGACCACCACGATCAAATCAAACCGCATGATGATTGAAGACTCCCCCCTCCCACCCCTTCATTTGTTCCGCTCTGACCACCGACGTAAGCCCGTCTTAACGTGACGGTCACCCCTTATCGATGCTGTGAGGCGCGGAGCGACGCTCACCTCCGATGGTGGAACCCTTTCTGCTTTGGAAATGTCAGGAAACTTTGATAAATTCACATTCGGGCGGTGGTTTTCAAGGGCGTGTGACGATCACTTTGACACTGTTTATGTCCTGGGAATTATACTAGCTAGATAATTAAAACAGGTAGCACTGACGAATCCTTTTATTTCTACTCGACCCCTCCGATTGCAAAAGAAGAGTTTCGGGAGGTTCGTGATCGATGGCATGACCGATGCATCAAATTCAGCACGGAGATTGTTTACTAGGCAGAAATTAACTACCAAATCATGCACTGACTGGCGCGCTTTCGGTCGGCGGTCTTTGCCGTTTTAGTGGACGTTGGCGTAATCGATAGCGCGTTGACCACGTGGCGAACATTCGACCTCAACCGACCGAGGTCAGGAGCGCCGGCGCAGGCCTTCGGCCGTCCCGAAGAGGGTTAATGACCACTCCGGACTTTCTGTACTGTAGGGAAATAGCGTGAGGATGCGGCAGACCGTTTCTCCGTCGGCCAGTCGTAAACCTAGTGTCCGTTGTCACCTAGGGAAGCGCGGGGAAGAGTGTCAGGCTTACCCAGCTTGCAAAAATGCTGAAGTCGGCGGTGCACAGAACAAACACTTCGCCAGTGGCTTTGGTGACTGCGCAATGTACGTCCTGTCTGTCATAGGTAGAACTTCATGCAACGCATCTGAGGTTACGAAAAAAACTTGCAGCAGCATCGGATAAGTGAACTCTTGTAGCCAAGTCAGAGAGGGAGAGGGTTATGAAAGTCGGTTATGAGGAGAAAGGAAATCTGAAGTCGTTTTGGTAAATCCACGCAAATGTATTGTTCGGGAGGGGGGGGGGAAGGGGAGACGTGTGGAGAGATTAAGATAATGACAAAGAGCATGCTGTGGATCCGCTCATTTGGGGGAAAGATTGCTCTAACCGTGCCGCTAATGAGCCCGTTCACTGCTTCGAGATAAATCGTCCGTGTGACAAACTGAAATCGAATTATTGTGAATTAGGGGGCGCCTACACGGGACTGAAATTATAAGGGGTATTGAGATTCTGATCCGATTGAATGCTTTCCCTGCTTCCTCTGAGAAAAACTAAGTTCTCCCACCAAAGTTAATGGTCAGCAATGGCTTGGGAGAAGCGAAATCGCATACAGAATTTGAGCACATAAACCAATATTTCTTGGAAATTTGGACATTTTACCGACTGAGTCCCTACATAAGAGGAGGTTTCAACTACTTGAGGATTCTACTTAAGAATGAAAGGCATGGATGTGGGTGGTTTGTTAACAGGTTCTAGGAAAACAGGCAAGTATCTGATCAATATTTGCGGCTGGACGAGCACGAGATGAGATAAGCAGCGTGGTTCGATGGCCTTTGAATGGGGGCCCCCTACCACGGAACAACACGGTATATATGCTGCACCAACACGACGGTCAGGTAAGAGCATGACAGGTGTTATTGGCAAAGCGAACCCTTCTCAAATTTAATGGTATTACAGTATTATAGGCCGCGGGGCGGCACTGTCGGGGGTCGAGAATCAGCCCCAAGGTAGCACGGAACGCATGAGTCCCGTAACGGATCGATGAGCGCTACTCTACCCTTTTTAATATATATCTGCAGCGTATGGCTGCTTCAGCCGCTGTGTACTCTATGCTTCCATCATGACAGGAGTAGGGAGGGTCGCTGTGCATGAATTAATGTGTAGTTCAACTTGGCTTCCCACTGGGAAGAGGAATAGCTGAAGAAACAAACAATAAGAAGAAGACCATTTCTATTGTTTTTTTACATTCGCTTCTGGGGATTTTTGCTTCCCTTTCCGTAGCCTCTAAGTGGCAAGAGTAAAGTTAATATCCAATATAGGATGGTTATTAACTAAGGCATGAGGTATGTTGCACTTATTGCCCCCTTTGGGGTAAGAAATGCTTTTTTTAAAGTTCACACCTATTGGCTCTGCGGGTGGTCTTGGGATGTGGCCTAAGTTTTGTTTATTGGGGGAGGTCAATATAGAAATACCCGACAGAGAGGCAAAATAGAGAAACCTGGTGCGTGGAGTGCGAAGTTAGTAGTAATGAGTGTATGGGCGTATCCTGTGTGATATCAGCCACCCGACTCTCCGCACTTATTGTTAATGTTAACAATGTATTACATCTCGGAGGACGTACATTCCAGAGGGTATTGAAAAAAGAGAAGTAGATATTTATTACAGGAAAAAAAAATTCTAAAAAATAGCAAATAAGAAGAGACTTCATTGTTGGAACAGCAGCCCTGTTGGCTTGAAGTTATCGGAAGTCTATGGAATCCGCAATCAAGGACAAATGACTGTTCGAGCGTCCTCTCTGATGACATCTTCCATGTACCGTAAAGCAGGATGGGCGCGAGGACGGGTACTTGCGCACGAATTAGTTTATGGTGATAGTAGACTTGCACGGCATCCACCACAGTCTCCCCTGCATCACCTATCTCACGCCGGTGTCAAGATGGAGCCAAATGACCAGAGGTGGGATCAAATGCAGTGGCTCACAAGACTAATCAGCCCGCCATTTGCGTGTCAGAAACGAACGGGACACGGGCACAGGGGAACTGGGTTTCACACAAACTACTAAGGGGCGGCTCGGATTCCAAATGAAGGCCAGTGCCATAGAGGCCATATTGAGAACGAGCTACTGCAGTCTTATGCTCGGTCCTGAGAGGAGGATAAAGTTATCCCTACAGTTGGCAGCCCTTCAAGCCACGCATTTTAGTGCATCGTGCTAGTTTAGAAGGACTTTATATTGTGAGAATTGTGCACTCAGTGCGGGGGATATGCAGTCCCCAAAATTGATCTCACCCATTCCCTGGCACCAGCCTACTGTCCAGTTCAGTCAGCCACGTGATTCACGGATTGGGTGCAAGTGGCTGGCTGCGATAGAAAACCCGTCTTCGCGTGCCACTCATGACCTGCCCAACTCCCATCCCAACACACACACACACACACACACACACCATGCCAGGTTTTCGTAAAAATAGGGTTGGGCTGATGGGATCTCACGTGCGTTCGAGTGTCATACAGGTTTACGGAGAGAGGGCTGGAGAATGCGCTTCGCACTTCCATGAGAGGTGCCTGTTTCATGCCTGCGGAGAGTGATGTTTAACTGATTCGCGTGTGGTCTGTGTGGTAGTATGCGATGATGAGGTTTCTTCTCCGGCGGAGGTGGTGCTCACGCTCGCGATGACCTCCCATGACGGGATTAAATGCTGTCACAGCCTCCAGATTCCATTCGTTCAGTGACACTATGTCACCTGATATTGTTAGCGTGCGTAAAATGATGATTTGGAATCAAGCCGCATTTTCGAGGGGAAAGAACAGGACGGGAATTTTTTTCTTAATCACATAAACCTGTACAGTTTTGCGTCCAAATGCGCGCTAGACTTAGATTACAACGAAGAACAGCAGAGGATTACTTAAGAGTCTCAGATGAACGGGCCTTCTAAAAGTAAGTTAGAAAATGTACTAGGTATGTACTGTGCTCTTAGTCCCCCAGTCGGCATTGAGCGCATTCTGTTGTTCTCAGACTCGGATTCCACATGTAGCGGAGGGGCCACATCGAATACACTTGTCGTGTACGTTAGAGGGGCCGATTGCATGGTTGAGTTGTGTGATGATTTGCATGGTAATATGTAATGTAGATACTCGTGAGGATAAATGCAGTGATTTGGTATGACCGGCAGTGTTCTACCGCAGGTTTTCATGGAGGAGTATTTGATCTTCTAGGTCCTTGCGGCGAGCAAATGTGCGTGGACACGGCAGAAAGTTGAGATGATTGGAGGTGGATGTACGTTGGTGCTTCTGGTCCTGGTTTGTCAGTCCCTGCGCGAGGAATTCACTAGGGAACGACCAGGCCGATGCCTAATGTGCATGCGCGGTGGCACTGATATTAGTATAGGTCGAGGACTATTGAGGCAAATGCGCTGTTGAAGCCCCGATTATAGTCACGCTAGTGGATGCACAAATGTTAGTGCCGGAGGAGGTAAAGGGGTCAGGTATGCACGGTGGGTTTAGCGTGTCGTTATAACGGTGAATTCCGCTTTCGTATAGAAACATGTGATCGAATAGGTCCATCCGAGGAGTGAACCTGCGTGATCAGTGAGGATAGCGTATTTGGATGGGAAGAGTTTATGCTGGGGCTCTTGGTGCTAGTGCGCCGGTCACAGTGCGATGGATTCGCAGGTGGTCCATCAGGCCGATGCACGAGGTGAATGTGCGATCGGAATCAGAACAGGTTGGGACTGAGCTACCATTTTCCCACCATGTGAGCCCCAGCAGAGTGGGCACAGAAACGGTGAATTGCACATTAATAAGTTCATTTTTTCCTACACATGGGCAGCTTCTACTGAACTCACGCTGACCTCTTCCTCACCCGCGATCAGCGACAGGATCGGGCACAGGTGGCTGCGCGGTGGACGCTTAGGCGTGTCATCAGCTCTCTCACCTCATTTGGTACGGATGCGCATCCTCAAATAACACCAGCTACGCCTTGAGCTGACCCCCTGTGTTGGTCCAGCACCGCTGAAGCGGAGGCGTGTCACTACACCCCTTTGGTAGACGCGGATTTTTAAACCTCGCATCATCTATCCACCATAACGACATTCAGTTCGACCATCGGTTTCGACGAGGTCGTATGCGTGCCCCACAGCAAGGTGGTGCACGGACGGTGACTCACGTATGAAGCAGATTTTAGTGAGAGTGGATTTGCGCTGTATCTACCGCACTCTCTGCCATTCCCCACCAGGGCCTGGTTTCATGATCAAATGAAGAAGACCGGGGGTGGGAGAGTGTGCAGGTGGCTGGCGCAGCCGGAGCCTCACGTAGGCGTGCTGCAACACCTGGCTCGGATCCCAGCTAAGGGGGAGAGCCCTAGAGGCCACAGTAAGAAGCAGTCATTGCAGCCTTACTCTCAGTCCGCCAGTCAGTCACTCCACAAAAACACTGGGTTGACTGCGTGGGCCGATTTATCTCAGCAGTTGACAATCTTCCAAGCGACGGCTTCTAGCGCACCGTGATAGGCCTAAGCGCATCAGATTGTTTATAGTATGGAAAATGCGCTGCGCCGTCGAACTCACGCTCTATTCACCTTGCTGGGACCCAGCCACCGTTCGAGTAGGTCAGTGGGCTGGTGCGGGGAAAGAGCGCAGTTGCTGCAGACCTCATCTACACGTACCACATACACGACCTGAACATCCTAATGCAATCACCAGGATCTAGCAAAACACGGGGTTCAAAGGCCTACATTTCGCAGGTGTGAGGGTGCCTAAGGCTACGTTAAGAAGGAGCCATTGCAACCTGCCACACGAAGTCAGTCGCATTCCTTCAGCCGAGGAGGTTCAACCATTTCATGCTCTTTACCAACTCTGTGGAAATTTGTGCCTATACTACACAATTGTTTACCTTGTTTTACTAATGAGTTGGTCTTTTACTCCAGAAAATATAGCATGTTGTGTCCTTTGAATGGTACACTAACAACAATGCCAATCTCTGTCAAAAATTAAACCCTTGGGGAAAAAAGGAAAGTGCTACTTGAGCCTTTGCAATAGGACTGATATCATATTATCCCCAGTATGCTTCAGAGGACATATGCTCAAGTTTATCAAAGCCAAGCAATTGTATGAACACACTTGGTTCAACATAACTAGGGATATTTTTGTGAATGTGGCTTGTGCAGGCAAATCATCATTCCCTCGCGCAGTAACGCAGGTCGTTATTCCAAGTTATTGTCTACAACAGTTTAGTTGAATTGTTGGTAGGGATTTATTGTAAGCCCCCAGAAGGAGACCAGAGGAACCAACCGTTATACAGGTTGCCCTGTGCTATAGGGTCAGGGTCAAAGTTAGGATTAAGCTCAGGGCTAGAGTTCAGGAGTTGGTAGGGTTACGAGCAGTGGTACGGGTAAGGCTTGGGTTAGTGTAAGGTGATGGGACTATGTGCCGTTCCTTGAATTTAGCCCGAGGGTCACACTGCATTACCTGGAGGCGTTCCTATCCTGTGTCCTGTCAGAGGAGGGGGACATGAATGCAATTCCGGCCGAATTTTTTCCTACTTTATGGCAGAATTAATAGTTCACGTAATGCATCTCGACATCTTCTGTGGGCAGTACTGTTGACATAACTCACAGTTGTTTATGACTAGCTCAAAAGTTGTGAACCGTTT
This sequence comes from Schistocephalus solidus, assembly GCA_017591395.1. Lineage (NCBI taxonomy): Eukaryota > Metazoa > Platyhelminthes > Cestoda > Diphyllobothriidea > Diphyllobothriidae > Schistocephalus > Schistocephalus solidus. The sequence continues at coordinate 72,473 of WEDG01002393.1, read as the reverse complement.
TTTTTCCTGAACGCTATATAATTTCGTGCATCAGACACACCAGCAAAGCGATTCTTCAGCTTCATCTTCGGCTGGAAAGTGCAGTCTGTTCCATGCTCGAGCAGTTAGCTATAAATAACTCTACCCATTAAAGTACAACGAATTGTTGTTTTTGCTGAGCGTGAAAAACGGTGCACTTATAGGTAGGTCAATGCTCAGTCCGCATCTTGAGATTATACCTCCCACTCCTCTCCATCGCCCTTAAGGAGACAGCAGCAGCGATCAATGCTCGCAAATGGATGCTCTTCCAGTACTTAAAATGCTAAGATAGGGATCGATTGTCTAGTGGTCTGGATTATCCATCAGAAAGCATGCTCAGCCCCTTCGGTTTCTTCCTCTCAAGGATTAATTGTTACAGGAAAGGATAAATACGCCTATGTCACAGCCCTGAACTCTGGATAGATCGGTGGTAGTCACTGCCATATTTAAGTGACTTCAAGCTTCGACAATCGGGACTGAAAAAAACCTGACCGCAGTTCAGTGATTGGCTGAGGGCTCAGTGACCAGGGGGTCGATGTTCGAGCTTCGAGTTTTCCAGGCCTGAGGTTGGGTTATATCTCACTGGAGAGGGACATTTTGCTAAAACATACGTTACTTTTATCCGAGAGTGAACTATATGGCATTTTCAGCCCTACAAAGCATCCGCTTGTGGCGGAAAATGAATGATGGATAGTTCAGTGCATGTTGTTGTATTCAGATTTAATTAGCGTGCATCATACAAAATAACTCAAGATTGCCACGTGTACAAGCGTCTCTGGAAACCTTAGCCCAATTCACAAATCAGGTTCGCGTTAGAAATGAATACTTAAGGGAGTTGCAATATTGAAAACCATGCAGTGCAACCCCTAGACACGTTGATCTCTTCGGAGTTGAGGTCGGTATTTTTTCGCTAAAAAATGACTTCAGAAATAGTATGCACCTTGTCTATTCAGTTTTGTTGCCATTATAAGTCCATGCATACGTGATAGAAAACCAACGCACACAAAATATCCTTTTACGCACGTACTTTGAGAAGGAGCATGTCCACACCTTATTTTCTTTTCGACGAAACGGTCTTTATTGATGGAAAAAGGTTTTCGAGGTCCCCGATAGCCTGGAACCCAACCCGCTGTTGTAGTAGCATTTAATTTGCAATCTGAAAGTTTTACACATCCCAGATAATGGAAATCATACATTCCACTTAGTTATTAAAAATGTTCCGTATAAGGTTCACAAAATGTCATACTGGATGTGAACCACCCCGCATACTTCATAACCAACATTGATTAACTTCACAAACTTAGAAATAAATAGGGCATTTTGGCAGATTGATATTGCGGACAAAGACAAGGGAGACTGGAATGGCCATTTCTGGCTTATTAGCCATCATCAGCCAGCCATACCCAGCCCCAGGCGCTGCGGCACTCGAGGCTCGAACTCGCAACATGGTGGGCAGAAGTCCAATGCTCTACCCACTGCGCCACGAGCTTGTTGTCTTGCCAGTTGTGAAAAACTCGGCGGCCTCGGTGGGATTTGAACCCACAACAGTAAGGGTAAGGATTTAGTACAGCCAAAATTCTATCTACCTTAGCTACAAGGCCCTACCAGTAGCCGTGAGTTAAACTAAATGAAAAAATAAAATGTTAAAGCAAAGAAAACCAGTAGAGGCATCACACTTAAAAAACCTTTTAGCAAATGCGAATTGTACAGGCGTCAATAAGGAGTCGGCATTCTGTCGTAACTGTAATATGTTTGCTTTTTATGCGGCATGATAGGCAAAATTACAGTTAAGTAAGTCTTTCAAAGCAAAAAAATACAAATAAAATTTTGTTTAACGTTTCTCAAAGGGCGATACACCTTTCTCACATAACGTTTACTTCGTCAACCGTGTGATGGTGACGCCGAAAAAGGTAACCCCGTTGCACTGTGGCTACACCGACCGCAAGGTGTGACTGATCGAAGTACAGAATTTTGAAATCGTCCCACTTGGAGCGCACCAGCTAACGACTCGAGACTGGTGCAACCACTGCCATTCTCAGAAACTACACGCTCAGAACCGCGAGGAATCAAAAGCCCCGTGTCTTCATCATCTGTTTATGAGGCGTAAATAGGACGAACAGCTTGCAGTCAGTCTGTCTGCCGAAGAAAAGAATAAAAACGAGACCTCCTTGAAAAACTTTCCATTTTAGTTAGGAACCACGCAATCTAAGAGAACGTATGATATAGGCCACATATAAATTTCACTACAAAATTTACTCCTTAATCTTTTTGAAATGGTCACTACGACATAAAACCACCAAAAGACGCCTCTGGGATAGTGTATGGTTCTCCTTTTTTGGGGTAACTTTATTGTATTCCAGAATACAAATACCTGTAAAAACTGGATGCCGAATATGGATTGCTCTTCGGAAAACAAGTAATAATGTTCTATATGGAAACTACCGACTTCTACAGAATAACCGGGTGATACGCGCAATGAACCCGTAGGAATAAAGCGCAATGCTAGTCATAAGAACTTTTCCTCGCACAGATCTCGGCCCTTCGGCTATGTCCACCCGGAAGAGTGCTCGCATGAGCCCCAAAGGAATCGCCTCCAGCGAGGCAGTACAGACAGGCGTTAACAACGTGAGGATAGGCCGAGCTATTCAAATGAGCATACTATTTGTACCCGCCCCCCTCCTTAATGTCCCGACCGTTGTTGCCAGCTAACTGTAGGTGGGCTTTAAGGCAGCTCAAAGCAGCCCTTGACATGAGTCGATGTCGTTCGACCTCCACTATTGGAGGAGAGTTGGTCAGATAAGCTCTCGAAGATCGTCGTGAGCATAGGGCTACTTTCTGTGTGGTTTTTTACTCCCTAATATTGTTAAACATAACCCACCCTTGCAGTTGCACTATACGCTTCGAGGCTACACCGCTTACTACATCCGAAGCATAACCATATACCTTCTTATCGTACCGAGGTTCTATTCTACAGCGCGTCGTCCGATTTGTACGGGACCGTGGCATCATCAAAAACGTAACCTCTAGAAAACAAAATGAGCATGTCATTAAGGCTTCATGAGAAGAGTAATAATATCCCACTATCCACTGAAGGTCGCCTCAGAGGAAATATGCTCATGCACACAAGCCATGGAAATCAATGAACGCAATTCGTTCAATGTAACCAGGGTAATGTTAACGACTGCAATTTGCGCAGCCAACTGAAGTGACCAGCAATCTTCATGCGTTACTTAACTCGGACTTTTGACTACACTTTAAAGTCTATGTTAGAGACGTATGTGAGCCCATTTCCTACTTTATGGTATGCTTAAAATTCCATTTAAACATCTTGAGACCTGCTACAGGCAGAACTGCTGGTGGGACTCAATTGTTAATGCGCAGTTCAACAAGTTTTTTTCATAGGCAACTGGACACCGCGTAGGCCGGGATGTTCGAACCCAAAAGTTGCTTCCTAGGTGTCAGTCAATTTGACCAGCAAAAAGCGAAGTCAGGCTTACGACTCCAGTCAAAAACGCACACCGTCGCTCTCTTTGGTAGCCTCCAAATGAAAGACACTCGAGCAGGATGAGGTATTCCCTACGAAGACGAAGTTCATGACCATCTGTCAAATTAAAACGCTGCTTAACAAACCCATCGAGATTGAAGACTGCCTTCAGCCCTTGCGAGAAAGTTCAGTTTATGTTTTTCCATGCCTAAAAGCAGGAACGCCCTTGACGAGCGGTGGCTCCAGAAAACGTCTCGCGAGACCAATGGGGATCGAAGCTTTCTTTGTATCAACTTCGCCTGTTTCTGGGTGTACGATAAACCCAACACGAGGCCCGGAAACTACTTTCAGAGATGATAAGTGGGGGGAGGGGTGACAAAACGAGGTAAAAGCATCTCTTGGGCTCACATTCGAATAGCCGCAAGAATAATACAACAATTAGTTTGGTGCAGCGCCACCCCGACGTCCACTATACCCTAGCAAGCATACGAATTTCGTTTTTGAGCGGGCAGGAAAAAACGGCTGGGCGGGGGGGACGAACCACAGCCGTCGGCGCGTACCCCAAGGGTTCTAAGTCCACAACTTATAACGCGGCCAAGAACAAGTAAAACGAGTTGATAATCCTAATGAGGTGATAGAGCAGAGTTTAGACGACGCCCGTTAGTTGACGAAGAAACGCAGAGGATCACCAGCGTAAGAGGTTATTTTTCAGGGCTGGGGAGCAGATAAGGACCGAAAGAAACAGGGCTGGATAAATCAAAAAAGTCATCAACGGCGTTTTAGAGCAAAAGCGGTTCGTCGGAGGACGAGGGCTGCGCTAGCTTAAGGGGTTGCAGTGGTCAGCAGGGCGGGGGATGGGTAGTGTTCGCTTGCGGAGGCAGGGAGGTAGTACGTATTCACTTCCTTTTGTGTGGCGCGAGAGCGGGGTAAAAGCGGTATCTAAACGCACACCTTGACAGAGGGGAATAAATACACACGTGCAAGCTGACAGCAACCCATAGAGGAACGTTTGCGGCGTGGAGCAGCACGAACGACTTCGAAAAATAGTTCAATGTCAACACATGCCTACAGGTAAAAGGGAGGTTGGAGTAGTGAAAGAGCATACACCTGGAAGTTATCCGTTCAACGTCCTCGTCTACGGTGCTCCATGGTAAGAAACTCCAGGTCTGTTAGAGAAGTCGGCAAGGAAATTACAGAAGGGATCCACCAAGAAACTCTCGGTCTTCTTCTGATATTAAACCCATCGTCGTAACCCCCAGTTAACGGTGGGCATACATTCGTTAAGACGGTCGTGCGGAAAGACTAGTTATGCTAGATAAATAGGCTACAGTGAAATTGGAAGAGGAAAAAGGGGGTAGGAAAGGTCGGAATGTTCACTTGATTGCTTGTCACGAGAAGACTCAAAACAAACAGACGCAATCACAAGCTCCTGAAGGACTGTGGGGTTAAGGGGTAGAAGGAACTCGTGAGCAGCAGACCAGCATAGAGGTAATCGAGAAAAGGGGAAATGGTGTCTTAAATCCGCCAAATATAATAGAAGAAATTGATTAATTATTGGGATGGTCGGGGTTCTCGCCTCAAATAATTGGCCTGGTGGTGGAGGAGGTGTGTGTGTAAGTAGATTGAAGTAAAAATATCGACGTTCGTACAGAAAAGCTACGCGCTCAGGAAAGCACCAGAACTTTCTGCGTACATGCAAGTATAAATACGTAGGTGTTGGCATATTTATATGATACCGACCTCCACTTCTTGCGCGAACATCGGACTACACACAGTCACAAGGAGGCATATGCACGCGCACACACACACACATATATATATATATATATATATATATATATATATATATATATATATGCGCACAAGCACGCACGCACATTGATTCAAAACTTCGGAATGAGGACGGCATGGCAAGAAGGGGGAAGGAGATTTTCGATTCTTGAGGGTCTCAGGGAGGTCTGTAGGGGGGGACGATAATTTTTCGACGGAAAGATAACGGTGTGTGTGTGCGCATGCATACGTATGTGTGGAAGGACAGGGAGAACCTCGTAAGCTGATCGCCGAACGCATGACCAAGGCTGACTCAACCGTCCCCCAACCTCCCGCCTGCCGTCTCCCAGCGCACAAGTGAGTGGGAGGAGGGAGAGCTGGCTGACGGTGACCGGCGTTTTCAAAGAAGGCATGCGCCACTGGTCGCGGAACTGAGGGATCCGCCCGCGGCGGATTGTGCGGAAGGTTGGTTCAGACAGGACCGGTGCACATGCACGTTCTGCCAAGAGCGGTCTGGACGACGTGCCCATACTCGCGTCTCCTCGGTCTGCTGGGTGTGCAGCACGCCAAACCTAAAACAATAAAAAGAAATAAATGTTCAGATTAGCATCATTAGTGGCAGGTCTCCTCTGGCAGGAACTCGACGGTTTACATCGGCACAACCTGATGCAGAGCTTTGACCTCTACTCCGGTGGCGTCACTTCACAATTTCTATTGGCTGTAGGGGTAGGCGTTTTAGTCAATCGTCTGGATCTCAGACAGACAAATAGCATTGTTCTGTGGTGGGAAAACCGTTTTCCGATGAAACCCAAATTGCTGACACACGGGAACGAGCCAAAACTACAAGTTCGGTGAAAGCGAAAGTACGCGAGAAGTTACAACCACGTGAGCCGCGAGTCAGGATTATTCGGTTTACAGTCTAAAGCAAGCGAAATTATCTCCCCCTCCATATGCGGAGCTGAAACTTTGCCTGCGCAGAGTATTGGTCCCATTGGAAGTGGGTTGGGTGGGAGAGGGACGAACGCCGGCCCAGGTGACACCGTCCAAAAGTCACTAATGAACTCCATTGATAAAATTACGGCAATTAACGACTCTAGTGCAAACGTGCATGTAATCTTTGCACCAATTACGGCAAGCGCTGTTAGTGCGGTAGTTGCTACTAAGGGTACGTAGTGCCATAGCGATTAAAGCCCTTGAAGCATGAATTAACTGTACGCGATTCTGTCTTTGATGACGAGTTCAAGTTCGAATCAAAAAGATCAGGAGAAAAAAATTAATATTACTTCTTTTCGAAACGCAAATTTTGAAATTCTAAGACAACGCAAATGGTTTTAAACCGCAAGAATAGCTACCAGCCATCCCAAAATGCATCGACATTCATTATTTCGTCAATCCCGGTTCCCATACGCGACTGACGGAAAATTTTTGGAAAAAAGCAGCGCCACACATTGACGGTCATCCGTGATCGCGCAGTCAGAGATCTGGTTGAATACAAGGATCTCGCGATGTGGGCGGTTACAATGAAGGTCCCCCGGCTTAACTACAGTGCTTAGGTTACTAACCAAAACTTGAGGTTGGACAAGCGCTGACCCCGATAATATTGCGGACTTCAACAGAGGCACCAAGTCCAGCGGGTAGAACGTAATCGGTCATCCGGACAAAAGGTAAGATTCCCCGTACGAGACGTCTTGGCAACCCCCATCGAGTTGAAAACAGCAGTCACGTGGGAATCAGTATGTGTGTGGTAGGACGGTAAAATTCGGGTTAGCCACATCGTCCAACCACATCTTGTCATGCAAACAAAATGTGCGCGTATCCACCACCACCACCACCACCCCACCCTACCATGGGCTGCGCTGCTATTGCGCTAGACCAAAACAGGGGTCACATTGCGCGCGGTACGCCTCGAATGGCAACTCAGTGTCGGGCATGTCACTGCCTTTCATCTTAATCCCGGTTAGCTTGACTCGTACATACTACCAGCATATGCAAGAGGGGTGAGGTCGATCAAGCACGTACAAAGACGTTACAACCTGCCGGCAATTGTGAGCCATATCGAGTGCGACCGACAAACTATCCCGAATAAAGAGCCTGTGCAGTATGAGAAAGTAATGTTAAAAATGTATCCGATTCCGCCACTAATGGACTTCATGGCAAAATGCTGCTGAATAAGGAGTAAAGGGGCAGTTGATTGCCAGCGGCGTGGGTGCGTCAGCAGCAAAAAAGAGAAGACGACTTACTTGTCCATAAATTGTGTCAAGCGCGTGTAGGCTATGCATGCAGCATCGTCAGACAGGAGATGCACCGTCGGATTCAGGATACTCGTGCGGATGGACTTGGCCAGAGATTTGGGAATGACTGTCAGGGTCGATGCGGGTGGAGATGTAGAAGAGGAAGAAAAATAGGGTGGTGTTAGTGGTAAAACGGGTCGCCTTTCTTGCTTTTAGGCTCATGTGAGGCAGCATTATGACAGCATAGTGCGCGCACGCACTAGTGCGGTATCAGACGGCGCGTAGTGTGTGCTTTGGGTTTGATCAAAAGCCACTGGGTTAGCAGTGACCGCGCACGCAGGGGTGCTTATGCGCGCATATAAATATGGGAATTACCGTCAAATTTAAGGCGAGGATTTTCCTTCTCAGCTGTGGGAAGATGGATACAAAAAAGAATGAGCAGCTGAGTGTGTGTGTGTGAGGAAATGAGAACAAAGGGTGGAAGGGTGGGAGATGAGCGACAAAAGCATGTGTGTATATAACAATTCGCAATGTTCGTTCCAAGTGACAAATAAATGAGGGAGAGAAAGAGAGAGAGAGAGAGAGAGAGAGAGAGAGAGAGAGAGAGAGAGAGAGAGAGAGAGAGAGAGAGAGAGAGAGAAAGGAATACGCTTTATTTTGACGTATCATTCAAAATTTTCAGCAAAAATATAAATGGCTCCATTCACTAAGATAATAGGATAAGTAAACATAATATGCAATGGAGAGGATGGGTTAGTTGTTCGAGGGTAGCGATTCATTCGGATAATAGATGGCAGCAATTACAAAAGGCCGAGATGACAGATAAGGAAATGGATCCAGAGAATGGATTTTCAAAAGCAGTGCGCGCACGTTTCTGGTCTGCCATCGCTACGGTAGAGTTTGAAGGTCGGAACTTTAAATTCGAGTGTACTGCAACCACACGCTACACGGAGAGCCAAATCCATTACACGAGCCAGCCACGCCTTCGGCATGTCTCGCATCTAAACACAGAATCCTCATGGCATCTTCTCAAACAACAGGCAGAGAATGTATAGGGCTGCCATTCTCACGAAGCTTCTCTACGGTGTGATGGTTGCGACATACGAGAACCATGGCAGGACGGTGAACCACTTCCACAACCTATGCTGCCATCTGAGAGTGCTGAAGATGATGTGGCAGACAGCTACATCCCAAACATCAGATCCTCGAATCGATACAGGTACCTTGCGTATTCGTAATTCAGCATTGACAGAGCGACCGTGTGTTAAAGATGTTAGATCGGCCTCTAGACAGGGGTTTTTGACGGTAAATTTGTCGCGGATTATAACCGAAAACGGTAAAAAAAGCCAAAATGAAACCTTACTGAAATCACTGCAGTCTTGAAATACAAGCTAGAAATGCACATTTAGCAAACAATGTCACAAGAATCTTCGAAAATGAGAGGAATGTGAGGGGCAAAAAATAAGTGTAAAGAATGCAAATCAAGGCTACTGAGGAACAATATTGCCAGTGGCCAGACCTTTTCCACGTGTCTTCAGTGCTAACTCGTGTCTAAAAGGCGCATCTGTCATTTGGAGCAAAGTCATAGCGGGCGCTGCACTACCATCGTGGACATTATGTCAGGGGAAATTGACCAGCCACTGCATACCTGGGATGATGATGATGAGGACACTTTAGGGAGCAAGGATCATCCTGGTTGAACATCTTGTTGTCAACCACCACACAAAGGCCAAATCCTGTCCTTCGATCTAAGGCTGCCACCGCTTATCAAACGGCTCCACGTTGCACAGAACTACACGACCTCAGAGCCAGATCGAATGAACAGGACACACTGACTTGCCTTTCCTATGTTGCTGGCAGTCAGAACGTGGCACCCAAGAAATTAGGCCATCAACGAAGCAGTGGACAAAATTGGGTTCACTAACGCCGTTCCCACCTGCCACTGTCATAAATCCAATCCTGGACCTGCCTCATCCAGCCAGACAGCCCATCAGAAGCCCATAATTCATTACCACTCTTAACACCCCTTGCAGATTTGGTGAACATTTGCTTGAACGCCTCCGCATCCACCCGAATACGGAATACTAACGCCCGCTCAAGTCGAAACCCAAAGAGCAGCGTGGCGAATAAAGGTATCGCGTCCACTAGAACGGAAAAATGGCCATAATAATGAAATACCACAGCAAGACTACTGTATGAAATATACCAGAAACCTGATAGAGGTCTCTGAGTCGAAATTGTGCGAGTAGATTCTGATCAGACAATGCTCTGAGATAGAAACAATAAGTATAATAGAATCAACTCTAGACGGTCTTTGGTGCGTCTGGAAAGAAGAATCCCACAAACAGCTTTGCGCGCGTCAATCTGGAGACCACGAAGGGACAAGCGCGGTTTAAAAAACACCAATCAGGTAGACAGCGCAGTTGGGAAGAACAAAGATTCTGGATGGCCCGCTGTGACATGATCTGTGGGGATCTCCTTGTCTGGCACGTATAGAAACAACAGATGGAGAAGTGAGCAGAGGGTCACGACTTGTTCTGCAGACTGCTGGCGACGAAAATTGGTGTAAGAGGTGCGGCAGACACACTCCAAGAGATGGAGAACGTCAAGGTTCTCTTACTCTACCGTCTCAAAATCGGGTTGCGTGAGCAAGAGTAAGCACAAAATACCGAAGATGTCACGTAAAAGTGCTCTGAAGCCTATGGGATCGAGCAACCGGCGAAAATATCGAAAAGAGCCGTGACAGCGACTATGTAAGTGAGCAGTGATGGCATTGCCAGTGCCGGTGAGGGCGTGGAAGAGGGCAGCGGGAGCGTGATTTGTGAGCTTACAGAACATAGGGCCACACTTAAGTCGGTACATCGGCATGGGCCTGTGCTGATATCTAAATGCGGCGCAGCAAATCTGAGAGGGGACGGGGAGTCATCTCTGGAACGGACAATAAGGGAAAATGATGAAATTGTATACTATTGGAAGTTCACGCCAAAGGCAGAAAAACCTGTAATGCTCGGGTGCACAGCATTGGGGTCATCCGGAAGGAAGGTCTACACGGGTATCATCATCTGTTAACCAGAAACTGGCCCAAACGTTTGCTAATAGTCGCAAGATGGCCTGGAGGACAATTATGGAGACATTTGAAGTGAACAGGGGATGTCGGGAAATGGAATTTTATGGAGGAGAGAAGCAGGGGGGAAAGGCATTACAGTAAATGCGTAAAATTGTGTGCCGGTCAGGGAGATAGGCGGGGATGGCCAAAAAGGTGGTTTAAACACCCAGTTGCAGAATAAACGCAGGCCTAGGTACAACTACCAATGTTCTACGTCCCGACAAGTAAACAAGAGCAGCCAGTTAAAGCTCAAAAGTACGTGCCTGTGCCGAGGCAGGCAACAGAGAGCGAGCTTTTCGACAGGGCAGGCTTAACGTAAATCAAGCCTAAAAAGCGCAGCTTCATGACAGACGTATGGCAACTTCTAGGGTGAAAAACCGTGAGGCGAATCCGGGCGTGATCTGCATGCAGATCTCACTTCTTTTTGAAATGGTGTCAACAATAGCATACGCTTATCACAGTGCGAACACCAGAGATTGGGTCTTGTCGTGCGGGAGAAAAAAACTACGGCGCCAGAAATTCCTTCCATTCAGCCAGTTGCAGACGCCGTGGGGCGACATGAAAAATGCTCTAAGGATTGAGTCACGGGTAATCGGCTAAAGGGGGGTTGCTCACCGCTCACTTTTTGCGGGACACACTTGTCCCGTTACCTGAATTCGTACTGCTTCCTAGCAAATGACACCGTTTGTCACGCAATGATATTTTAACACGCCAACCGGCACGGTCCTAGAACTTGAGACCCCTATACTGGAGAGGTGAATGGTGACGTGTACCTTCGATTCCAGACACCACCTAAAACCACAGTCAACTCTCGTCTGCCGAGTCACCAGTCAGCCGGATTTGAGGCAACTGGAGACCTTTATGCACCATGCAAGCTGATTGAACTAGCTGACGGTCAACGGTACCGAGCGGACAAAATTACTGCCGCACTATTTCCACCACAAATAGCCCTGCGCTTAGCAAACGGATCGGATGTGAGTTTGAACACCACCAAAGGTTGCCCTCCAACAACTCGACACGACCTCCGTAGTTTTGCTGGCATTTTCATACTCGAATCAACCGTGTCCGTGGACTGGCTAGAATGAGCGGACGACGTTTTGAGTTAACCTTCCCATCCACCTCGACATGATGGAGGCCTAGCTGAAGGAAGAGGGGTCAGGTTTTAAAAACGCAGTGGCTCCTAGACAGCATGAGGCGCACGTGTATGCAAAAAAGCAAGTAGGAAAGCAGCAAGAAGAGGAAAGCCTACCTTGTTCAAAGTAGAATTTGTGAAAATCATAACCCTCCACAAGTGTTCCACGCACCTCCGGTCCAAAATAGGTGAAAGTGGGACTCATAAGGCGACTAAAGATGGCAAAAAAAAACAACACAGGAAAAATACATTTCCCGGCTTCAGCAGCACTGTGTAGGCCACATGATAGTTGAAATAATACTAAAGAAAATACCAGGTAGGACATTCATACGGAGGGGCAAACACACGTAAACATAACATCAGGAAGTTGTGCAAGAACTATTTGCAGGACAAGGCAAGACTTGCAAAAGGCAAGCTCTTCGGCCAATCGCAACCCCAGTGACGCCTGTTTACTCATGGTGAGATAGTAAACAGTAGGCTTCAGTCCTGCAAAACAATTCTGATTAGGTGAACAGTCGGTCAAGAAATCGGAGCACGGCCGGAAATCGGTTCACTTGGAATAAAAAAAACTTTTAGTTTGATGTGTCTGCCTGATTTGTATGGTCTAGGGGTGTAGGGGTACTAGTTAGGGGCAGCACCACACAGATAGCATTTGGTCGCTCCATTTGTCTCGCACAGGTGGTGAATGCTCCTGTGGCCGCCTCTAACTGGTACCCAACTCTCACCTGTGGCTCCTCGAAGTTGGGTTCTTCCCAGCCGCCACACCCCGGGCAACCGTCCCGACCGGCTGGCTAAACCAGGTGAGGGTCTCCGGTGTTGTGTGTGCCTCCACACCCGGAATGTCTGACTCCCGAACTTCCCACCTCCCCCCTCTCAAAAAGTCCTACGGTGGGGGCGACAGCAACCCCGTAGGCGGCTCAGACTAACTCGGGCCGTTCTCCCACTAAAACAAATCCGTGACCCCATAGTGGAGTTCGGCAGCCGTCTGGGATGTCTGAGCAGCCCTATTTAGGGATAGCACTGCTTGCCTCCTCGCGGAGGAAGGGGCTAGGAAAGGTGCCCTAAACAAATGCTGGGTCTCACGTCTTCTGCAGCCGGCCGCGGCTCGCAAACTACGCGGTCGTAAAACTCAAAAAAACAACAATACCCCCCATCCCCATCCCCCTCGCCATACTCTCCAGGCTGCTCGGGTGAGTCCACTCACACTAGCAGCCTGGAATGTTCGCTCTCTTTTAGACAATCCTAGGAGCAACCGGCCGGAACGGAGGACGGCACTAGTCGCTCGGGAACTGGCGAACTACAAGGTGGACATTGCTGCTCTCAGCGAGACCCGATTCTCTGAGCAGGGTCAGCTGGAGGAGGTGGGGGCCGGCTACACTTTCTTCTGGAGCGGCCGGTCAAAGGCAGAGCGACGCGACGCTGGTGTTGCCTTTGCCATCCGTAACGACATCGTGGGACGTCTGCCCTGTCTACCGCAGGGTATCAATGATCGCCTGATGAGCCTCCGCCTGCCTCTTCGGGGAGACCAGTTCGCCACCATCATCAGCGCCTACGCTCCCCCAATGACAATCTCTGATGCGGCGAAGGACCAATTCTACGAGGACCTGCACGCCCTGCGGGCGACTATTTCGAAGGTGGACAAGTTAATTGTCCTTGGTGACTTCAATGCCCGCGTCGGGACGGACCATGCTGTCTGGCAGGGAGTGCTGGGTCCCCACGGTCTCGGTAGCTGCAACGATAACGGCCTCCTTCTTCTGCGTACGTGTGCGGAACACCGTCTCCTGCTGACCAACACCTTCTTCCACCTTCCGACGCGGAAGAAGGCCACGTGAATGCACCCTCGGTCGCGGCGCTGGCATCTGCTGGACTATGTTCTCGTCCGGAGGCGAGATCGACAAGATGTGCTGGTAACCAAGGCGATCCGCGATGCCGATTGTTGGACAGATCACCGCCTCGTCATCTCCCAGATGAGGCTCCGACTGCAACCCCAACGAAGGCCCCAAGGTAAGAGGCCACCATGTAAGTTAAATACTCTATTATTAAATTTGCCTGCTCACTGTTTTGATTTCAGCAACCAAATAACCGGGAAACTGGAGGACCTGCATGCTCCAGATGATAACGCTACCGTGGAGACACGATGGTGTCAACTGCGAAATGTCATCCAGTCCACCGCCCTCGATGTTCTCGGACGCGCACGCAGTCGACACCAGGACTGGGTTGACGACAATGACGCCGACATCAATAACTTACTCGCGGAGAAGAATGGACTACACAAAGCCTACATGGACCTTCGGACTGATGCCACCAAAGCAGCCTTCTTCAGATGCCGGCGCCTTGTACAACAACGGCTGCGGGAGATGCAGGATGCCTGGATGATCCGAAAGGCTGAGGAAATCCAGGGGTATGCGGACCGCAATGAAATGAAAAACTTTTTCAAAGCCATCAAGGCCATCTACGGCCCGTGTATCAAGGGGTCCGCACCGCTGTTCAGCTCTGACGGCACAACACTGCTGACAGAAAAATCGCAAATTCTGAAGCGCTGGGCCGAGCACTTTAGAAATGTCCTTAATATCTCATCAGCCATCTCCGATGCTGCTATTGACCGGCTCCCTCAAGTGGACACGAACAATGACCTGGATCTGCCGCCTTCCCTACCAGAAACCATACGGGCCGTGCAGCAGATTTCCAGCGGTAAAGCACCGGGATCCGACGCAATCCCACCGGAAGTATGCAAGCACGGTGGGCCCCGGCTGATGGTAGAGCTCACAGCACTCTTCCAGGAGGTGTGGCGCCAAGGACAAGTTCCTCAGGATTTCAAAGACGCGACCATCGTCCATCTCTACAAACGGAAGGGGAACCGGCAACTCTGTGATAATCACAGAGGCATCTCGTTGCTCAACATCGCCGAGAAGATCTTCGCCCGTATCCTTCTCAATCGTCTTAACGGTCACCTAGAGCAGGGCCTGCTCCCGGAAAGCCAATGTGGCTTCAGCCGACACCGCGGAACAACCCATATGATCTTTGCCGCCCGCCAGCTACAAGAGAAGTGTCAGGAGATGCGAACTCACCTATACACTACCTTCGTGGATCTGACGAAAGCCTTTGACACGGTGAATCGTGACGGACTGTGGAAAGTCATACAGAAATTTGGTTGTCCTGAGCGGTTCACGCACATGGTGCGTCAGCTTCATGACGGGATGACGGCGCGCGTAACTGACAACGGGGCGTTATCCGAAGCATTCGCAGTGACCAACGGAGTGAAGCAGGGCTGCGTACTGACCCCCACCCTCTTCAGTCTCATGTTCTCGGCTATGCTGATGGACGCCTATCGTGATGAGCAGCCTGGTATCCGCATCGCCTACAGAACTGACGGGCACCTTCTCAACAGTCAGCGTATGCAGGCTCCAACGCGCGTGTCTACGACTAAAGTCCATGACTTGCTCTTCGCGGACGACTGCGCCCTTAACACCATGACGGGGAGGACATGCAAAGGAGCATGGACCTCTTCGCCGAAGGCTGCGCCGATTTCGGATTAACAATCAGTACAGCCAAAACGGTTGTCATGCACCAGCCACCACCCAGCACGGAATACAATGCTCCTCGAACGTGGAAACCTTCGCTTATCTAGGAAGCACGATGTCGCGCAACACGAGAATCGATGACGAGGTTGCCCAACGGATCTCCAAAGCTAGTCAGCCTTCGGCCGGCTGCAGGCCTCCGTGTGGAATCGCCACGGTATTCACCTGAACACCAAACTGAAGATGTACAAGGCCGTCGTCTTGACGACACTCCTTTACGGAGCGGAAACCTGGACCGTCTACTCGAACCAAGCCAGGAAGCTGAATCACTTTCATCTCAGCTGCCTCCGCAGAATACTGAAGCTGAGATAGCAAGACAGGATCCCGGACACGGAAGTCCTGGAGCGGACCGGAATCCTCAGCATCCATGCCATGCTGAGGCAAGTGCAACTGCGATGGAGCGGCCACCTGGTAAGAATGGACGTAGAGCGACTACCCAAACGACTTTTCTACGGAGATGTCGCTACGGGTTCTCGTCGGCAGGGAGGTCAAAACGACGCTACAAGGACACTTTGAAGAAATCGCTGAAGCAACTGCAAATCAACTCGGCGACCTGGGAGGACCTCGCCCAGGATAGACCGGCATGGAGAAGATCAGTGAAGACTGGTTCAGCAATCTATGAGGCCAACCGGATCGCCGCCGCCAAGGCCAAAAGAGCGGCACGAAAGTCACCAGCGCCCCGGACCAACATCGCCAATGCCCAGGCCCTGCCAACATGCTCGCGCTGTCAACGCATCTTCCGCGCGCAAATCGGCCTGGTTGGACATCTTCGGACGCAATGCACTAACAATCCGACAATTCCAATTTCTACGTCAAATTCTGCCAACCCTCCTTCTGACTCCCCCACCCTCACTCCTGACATCAATTCCATTACTCCCACCATCATAGAGACCACATCCATCTACTCATCGCCTGTTACCCCCACCACCGCCTTCGCCTTCACTACCTCTACCACCATCAGCGATGGGGAATCTCTCCTAAGCTGTACTCAATGCGACCGCACATTCAACTCACGCACCGGCCTGGTAGGTCACCTGCGAATCCATCGCACGGAGGCTGGTGAACCAGTGCCAGGAGCTCCGACATACAGTCGACGCGCCCGCCTTCACTGCCCCTCACTGCTCCCGCACATTTACACACCGCATGGGCCTATTAGGACACATGCGCCTCCACGACAACCTCCGGTAAACCACCGGAGGCTAAGCTACATCAGCGCACACTACCTACACCAATGCATCGACAACACCCTCACAATCACCATTTACCAGAGTATATCACGGTTTCCTAGAAACCGTGGCTGGGAAGTCTGCTAATCTGACGCTTCCACCAGACCACGCCGTCGGCTCAGTGTATGTGCAGTGTGTCGAGTTACTGACTAGTGGACTGGGAGTCAGACGGCGATGGCTGCTCCATATCGCCTGAGTTTGTGAATCCTGGTGTGTGCGTTATGGGGGCCAGGTCGTTCTGTGGCGCGCGAAGACGGGTACGCCGATCCGTCAGCCAATGTGCCCACTCCCACATCAGGCAACTGACCGGCTCGGACAGTGTCTGATGGTGGGGTTAGAGAGAGTGAGGTCGACAGCTCAGCGCATGTTCCTCACTATAAACAATCTGACGCGCTTGAAACTATCACGGTGCGCTAAAAGCCGTGGCTTGGAAGGTTGCCAACTGACGGGATAACTCGGACCGCGTGGTCAGCCCAATGTGTGTTTTGTGTGGAGTGGCTGACTGGCGGACTGAGAATCAGGCCGCAATGGCTCCTTTTTAATGTGGTTTTTATGGCACTCCCACTCTGTGGGATCCAAGCCCGGTGTGGTGGCACGCCCAGGGGCGGCTCCGGCCGCGCCAGCTACCTGCGACCTCTCTCATCTCCGGTCTTCTTGCCTGTGTCGTGAGACCGGGCTCAGGTGGGGGAGGAGAAGAGTGTGCGGGAACGTTGAAGGCCGCGGTTGGAAGGTTGCCAACTGACAATTACACTCAGATCTCGCAGTTAGTCCAATGTGTGTTGTGTGCAGTGGCTGACTGGTGGTCTGAGAGTCAGGCTGCGATGGCTCCTTCTTAACGCGACCTCTGGCTATCTCAAACATGTGAGATGTAAGCCGTTCAACCCCCTGTTGTGTGAAATCGTGGTGCTTGTGTCTGGGGGGCCAGGTCGTGTACGTAGTACACGTAGACGAGGTCACCAGTAGCTGCGCCCGCTTCCGCATCAGACAACTGACCGGCTCGGACAGTGGTCTGATGGTGGGGTTGGGGAGAGAGTGAGGTCGAGAGCTCAGCGCATGTTCCTCACTATAAAACAATCTGACGCGCTTGAACCTATCACGGTGCGCTAAAAGCCGTGGCTTGGAAGGTTGCCAACTGACGGGATAACTCGGACCGCGTGGTCAGCCCAATGTGTGTTTTGTGTGGAGTGGCTGACTGGCGGACTGAGAATCAGGCTGCAATGGCTCCTTCTTAATGTGGCCTTTATGGCACTCCCACTCCGTGGGATCCGAGCCAGGTGTGGTGGCACGCCCAGGGCGGCTCCGGCCGCGCCAGCCACCTGCGCCCTGGCTCTTGACTCTCTTGACACCGGGGCTCAGATGGGGGAGGAGGAGAGAGTGCGGTAGCTGCAGCGCAAGACTACTATCACTTAAAACTAATTCACGCGCAAGTCACCGTCCCTGCACCACCTGGTGTGGAGCATACGGTGGACCTCGTCGAAATCGACGGTTGAACTGCCGTATGGCCTAGCACACAGAATCCCCCTACGACAAGTTTCGGAGTGCTCGGCGTGAAAGCATTTAATCGATACCGCTCCGTGGTGGCAAGGCGCTCTCCTAAGGTCGCGGAATAAATGACTGAACACGAAACCGAGTGGATGAGTGGAAAGACACCAAGTCCCTTACAGAGAAGACGGTAGGGATTGCTTATAGCCCCTTCCCTCCACCCCCTTCCACAGAACGACATGAGAATTTCAAAGAAATTGGGGTTACAGTTATGATGATTAATGGTGGGGTTAAAATTAGAGCTTGGAATAGGGCTGGAACACTGAAATATGTGTACTTCCTTTAATTTAGAGCGAGACCATCTGTGTTATGTGTGGGGGGGAGGGATAGGGACATATAAGCAAGTACGATCAAGAACACTAGCAGGAATTACTTACGCATATCCATCGTAATCACAGGCGGTAGCCGCAGCCAGCAGCTGTTCAGTCACTTTGATGATCTCCTGCTTCTTGTCTGCAAAGGAGGAGCGGGGATAGGGGGGGGGGATTTAAGAACCAGCGGCCGTCAGCTGCACTTAGTCGGTAAAGCAAGAGGTAACCAGGCCATATTACCGCACGATTAAAGTAGCGTGGCCGGAGGTGGCTGAGCATGCAACAGTGGTCTATGCTAGCAGTAACGAGCAACGCGGTCCCACTCACCAGAAAAACTTACACCATTCACCTCTCCCCAGTCCCTAAGCCACGACAAGGAAACGTAACAATATAGCAAAGCGATGCGTCTAATCTCTATGACGGAAAACTAAACCGTCTTTTTAGTACCTAAAATGGCATGTCCACTTGCTCGGCCGCAGTCCCGTCAACATGTCTGATATTTCAGATATAAAATAGCATCTAGAAAGTGTAATATTCATCTTCCTTTCGCATTTTACATCCTGGATGACTGGGTAGGGGTCAACTAAGAGGTAGAAAGATTAATCAGAAGTTTTGCTACCGCCTACTCTGTTGAGGTCCAACTGGGTTGGCATCTCAGATCAAACAGGGTCTACTGTTATGGGTTCATACCTTCAATTCAATTATCCCAACTTCCAATACACAATAATGGAGTTATTAAGAGTTGCACATGGAGTTTCCATGCAGAATGTACGTACAAAGTATCGAGCCCTGAATGTACACGTCAAATAATGTCGTTTTGGGCATAACGACGGGCAGGCAGGAAGAACGAGTGTGCAAAACAACGATTTCAAGACTGGGTTCAGCCCTTCGCCAGAAATAAATTTTAAACAAATTTTGCCGCTTGCAGAGAGAGGGAGAGAGAACAGGACTAAAACCTCTGATAGAGGTAAAAAAAGGGGAACAGAAGACAGGCAGATAATATGAGCGAGCGATACCACAAGGGAGGTGGGATGGGGGGAGGAGGGAACAGATCATGCCAAAGAGTTTCGGGGCCTTACTGTGCTCATTCATGTCGTCATTCTGCACTGTCGCCAGGACTGTGTCATCTCTGTGGGCTGCTTCTAAGCATATTAAAGGATGGGGACGAGAAGTCTTAAGAGTAGAGCATTGGTGGGGTAAAAAGAAATGCGCAAGTTAAACAAACAAAGATCGCCGCTGCCGGCATATTTGCGAAGGTGAAGAGATTCATTTCGGTAGGTTTGAAAGTCCTCTGGATCTTTTACTGTGACTAAGTCAAGGTATTTACCCTGCTGTAGCCAATCTCTGTCGAAGAATAGATACAGTGCCTAAAAATATACCAGAAGAAACATGCAAAGGGCATGTATTTCGGAGTACCATTTGATGGCTTATCATTTTCGACCTCAATCAGCATTCAAATTAGCCTTCTCTACGACATACAAAACTCCACACATGAAAGGTAATGCCCGAAGGTATGCTTAGCAGTCCAGTCTGCTGCCGACTTCAAAAAAACTTGACCTGTGGCAAGATAGTTTCGTTTTGGACGGATACGATATCTCCTACACTTTTCACGATTTCAGCGAATGCCAAGTCTTTGTTATGCAAGTCGATTAAGTTATTAATGATTTGGCTTCTCTCAATGAGCACATAAATCGATAGAATAGTTGACAGGTCTATCGATTTCATTGACCAGTTGAAACCAGTACAAACAAACAGACTGACATCCGAATGAAGTAAGATGTGAGAAAATTGCGTGATGAAGCAGACAATTTATGACTATGGTTCAGCAATCAGAAGATAAATCATCCCCTTGAATTCTTGACCCACATGCCAAATGTGGGAAAACTGCAAGACACGAGAGAAAAGGTTTTAAATAAAGGTAATAACGATAATTATAACTTCGGTGTACAAACTAATTCTTCGGTCATGTACGCATAAGGAAAAAAATTCGGGTATGCAGCCACTCAACAAACATTTCTTTTGACACTATCTACAGCTCTGTACGTAAGGACTGACGGATGGTAGTGATATGCTACTGATTACGCAGATTTTGTCTTTGGTTTACGCTAGGATGATATTGGGGGGCAGAGAAGAAGGGGATGGAGCTTGGATAAAAAAGATATGAAAACGGGGGGTAGAACAAGAGAAGTCCGCGACAAGTGCGAAGGATAGGGAAAGGTCAAATATACACGAAAATTGGCATGAGTAAGAATTAGAAGCAATCGAATATGGACAAAGTAACTCGGGAGACCAGGCTAGATAGTGATGGTTCAACATGATCTGCGCCTAGCGAAGGGGGGCACACATACCACTGAAGAACTTACTCTTAACGTCATCCGAATCCTCGATGGCATTAGACTGACCATCCCTCGAGCCCTTTACACCATCATTTACCTTTTTCGTCGAGGCCGCGGAGCTCAGCATACTCCTACCTGCTGGTAAGTAAATCAAAAAGCACTTTGAAGAAAAAAAGGAGATAGACGAAGGGTAGTAATTTTGCTGATACTGAGGTCAGCAGGTTAGATCTGAAGCAAAGCACCAATCGCTGAGTTCAAGCCGAGCAAACATCCTTCATTATTCTTTTTAAATGGACAATGACCGAGCAGCATTATAAAATGAGCTCTGTTCTATTAAAGTGACCAAGCAAATGCTCGGTTAAGGGGAGGAGGCGTCAAAATGAGCCCTGTGCACAACGACAGCTCCAGAATCCGTTCTTGTCCATCCTGTGCCTTTTGAAAAGATGGTCCTGGTTTTGTCCAAGACACCTGTATGAGACACATAAACGCAAGACAATGCAGGAGTAGGCAATCTTGGAAGCAGATAAGGTGACACTGATGACTAATGGCCTGATTCCGTCTATCCGTCAAGAGCCGCCGCTGCTTCTCCAGTCAGAAAGGACTATGCCCGCGACACTCCTACTTCCCAATAATGAGTAGTCCCTATTCGTGTACAGTGATCTGAGATGAGTAAGTGGACAGTTCTCCTGGCCCAAAACCCGCACACTACCCCTTTGGGCTCTCAACTCCAGCTTAGCATGGTATTCACCCAATAGAATATATAGCACAGACGATGAGGACTAATGTCTAGCCAGTTCACGCGGAAGCCTACTTACAAAGTACGCATTGTCAATATATTCACTGCTTAACCGATCAAAGCACTCGCGCAGCTGTGCTTATAAAAACGTCCCTTGAATGACCTCGCAGCAGGCCTTATACTCTTCCCAATCAAAATTCGAAAGCCCGTTTAACTCTGGTACTCGAGACAAGAAAAAAAGGAAGAAAACGGAATTATACACTGCGTGTCATGAGTTGAAAAGGCAACTGGGTTGGAGATGATATGGAGCCAGTATGAGGTGTGTGCCCATGTAAAAGACGAAAGGAATCGAGCAGATAACCGGAATTGGCAAGTAGCAGTTTAAGCTAAATAACGCAAAAAAGCAAAGGGTGAAGTTCAAACTGTAGGCAGGCCGGTTAGATACTAGGTGTTTTAAAGAGGGTGAGCTAGAGCGAGCAATTCCGGTTAACAGTACTCTTCGAGTTGTCTTTTGA
Organism: Schistocephalus solidus; assembly: GCA_017591395.1. NCBI lineage: Eukaryota > Metazoa > Platyhelminthes > Cestoda > Diphyllobothriidea > Diphyllobothriidae > Schistocephalus > Schistocephalus solidus. The sequence goes on along the minus strand of WEDG01002393.1, from coordinate 50,488 downwards.
GGAGTGTCTGTGTCTATGCCCCTCATCCGTGGAGTGCGTGCGCTTATCGCTCTGCTTAACGACAGTCCCCGCAGACGCAGTAACCGCAGATATAGCATCAGACAGCTTCGGTTTTGAGTCTGAAAAGAATGACAGAAAGGGAGAGCAAGAGGCAGGGTACATGAGCACATTAGGTTTTTGAGCAGAGGGTGGCAGCGGCGATTTCTGGTAAGGTAATGGAAGGCAGAGGTTAGAAGACACGGTAACGCCAATTCAGCAGACAGGCAGATTAAGGCTTCGTAGCGATTAGGGGGGTAGCCAAAATGCCATTAAACATGGCAACATAGTAGGCCTTTGCAGATGGGTGAGTTGCGTGACTAAAAAGCAGACCTGTCAAAGCGCACTCTCGTGTATACAGTATTAGTCAAGGTCAAAAACTGAAATAGTAAAGTATTTAACTACATCCTCTCTAACTGTCGCGATGACTGGTTAGACCATACCGAGAAAAGCCTAGCAGTAACTTAAGAAAATGGGAGCTTTTGCTGCCCTACTGGCATCAGTCTACTCAGTCATCTCAGTGTCCAGCCATTTCGTTGGCAGGCCACCGCTTTGTTAAAATGGCAGTTGATAGTCATCTATGAGGTGATCCCTGCAGTGTGCCCCATTAGAAGCATATATATGCAGATGAACATTGCCGGCAAAGACAAGGGAGTCTGGAATGACCATTGCTAGCTTATTAGCCGCCATCAGCCGACAATACTCAACCCTACATCACGCAGCAGCAGGAACCCCGGCGAAACACACGTCTGGGCTTTTGGTTATTATCTATGTCGGGAGAACGATATACCATTTTTGCCATATATATAATAACATGACCGACACAGACAAGGGAGACTTGAGTGGCCATTTCTGGCCTATTAGCCGTCATCGGTCAGCCATACCAAACCCCAGGTGTTGGGGCAAAAGAGGGTCGAACTCGTGAGCTGTTGGTTAGAAGTCCAACGCGTTCGACTACCGACTAAAGCATTTGTCCAGCTGGGTAAGCCTGACATCCTTCCTCCGCCCTCCCTAGGTGTGAACGGACACTAGGTTTACAACTGGCCGACGGAGAAACGGTCTGCCGCATCCTCACGCTATTTCCTTACAGTACAGAAAGTCCGGAGGGGTCATCAACCCTCTTCGGGACGGCAAAAGGCCTGCGCCGGCGCTCCTGACCTCGGTCAGTTGAGGTCGAACGTTCGCCACGTGTTCAACGCGCTATCGATTATGCCAACGTCCACTAGAACGGCAAAGACCGCCGACAGATAGCGCGCCAGCCAGTGCATGATTGGGTAGTTAATTTCTGTCTAGTAAACAACCTCCATGCTGAATTTGATGCATCGGTCGTGCAATCGATCGCAAACCTCCCGAAACTCTTCTTTTGTAATATAATTCTTCTTTTTTAATATATATATATATATATATATATATATTTAAACAGGAATAGGCGCACACCGATTCAGTGGCTTCCCGAAGCAAACAAGCTCCGTATGGGTGGCAAAGGTGACGAACAGGATACCAATTACCTGGCCGAAGTCGGCCAAGATTGTGTTTGCAGTCCCAGCTGGTAGTCAGGGTTATGATTGTCTGAATGAAGGCAGAATAAGCCCGAAAAAGACTATCAATCTACCCATATTCTCTGTCGTATCTCCTCTCTGCAATTATAACTTGGTCGACTTCAGCCTGGTAATTGGTTGCCTGTTCGGTCAGCACGCAGCGAGGCGTGATTTATTTTCAGTTCGATAAGTCCCGTGGGTTTGCAACTCAGGTCTGTTTCTCTAGATCTATGGATTAAGAAACTTGAGACAGGGGTTTCGCATTCAGTAATACGTTCTGCATGTGTACTTTGCCAGCTACCCTCCCTCTTGGTATGGCAAAAACGGTGGTGTCTTGCATGCGTAAAGATGTACCGAGGAGCGACTTGCAACATAATACACAGGATTGATTGAAGCATGAGAGAGGGAGATTTGCGTTAAGCTTTACCAATGGCTGGGTCGGTGACAAACTGAGTGTCCAGACAGCAAATTCATAGGAACATTGAAGAACGGTGTTCGGTGAAGATAGAGGGAGAGAGAGAGAGAGGGAAGAAATAATCCCTTTGAAGTAATTGATTTTAGAATTAAAAATGGCAGGCAATAACAGGGGTGGGGGACGACAAGAAGGAAAAGTGTTGCGCTAGGCCTCGGGCGACAAGGTGTTTCTTTTTTAGGGCAAGCGTGGCTGTTACTGGGGTCACATACTGGTAGGACCGGCTGGCGGTCGATCTTCGTCCTTGAGAGAGTCAGATAACACCGCTAAAGAGTTATGGGATGGCGGAAGGTGTGAAGCGGTGTATGGACAAAAGAACGGAAGAGCGTGAAAACTATTACTAATAGTAGCAACCACAACAGGCTCGGACCAAATATCAGGTTGTTACCGAAACTTACAGGAGAAGTTTCGAGTTACAATCATGGTTGTGAGGATGGCACCCTAGAAGAGACCAGGAAAGTTTTGGGATTAGGGCAGCCAATGCTAGCAGGCACATTACAGAAACGAAGAATGTGGTGGCAAAACAGACCGACATGCTGGGTGTTTATCGAAGATTTTCTAAGCCGGCACTGAACATTTTTCCGCAGGCGTCGTACATCTTGCTAACCATTCTTTCTTGGGTACAAATGACCACGCAAGTAGTCTTCTTGGAGACATGCAATTGTGGGTCACATTTGTGAGAATATGCGGGCTGTCAACCGAACCATAGTGTGCTTCTATTTCATGACGGCGTAACGTGCCATAAGGCTGTGATGGGCAGGGAATTTGCATGAGATGGGTAATGTTGCACAAAAGGCACGGTACTAGAATAGTAGTTGTGTAGGTTGCAAGGCTGAAAGTGATTGAAATAACGACCAGTGCTCTTCTGAATATAGATTGGCATCCACATGAAAGCGAGATTACGGCGTATCAGCATTTGAATATCGCAGCAGCACCTTAAGATACTCTCGAGGCATGCACGGGGCTTTGTCAGTGGTTCGAGCGTTAGGCTACCTGCTAGACACACCCTTAAACCGGCTTGCTATGAGAGGGCGTACTACCTGGAAATATGTGGAGCCACTTGATAAAAGCAGGAGGAACAGGAAGCTAAACATAGCCGTTTAATATGCAAGCATATGCGGTATTTTTGAAGTAGACTAAAACCATAAATTAATGCTCACCTTAAGCTTCCGTTTAGCATTGAACTTCTTCAGGCATTCGACAGTTTCTTGACGATGCATCATGGAAGCCACACGTTCGGGTTGCTGAGAAGACGGGTAGGGAGGAAGGGATGTTACATTGTTATATTCAAATTACAGGAAGAAAAATTCAAACAGTTGGCACCACTTGATTGTTGAGGAATTCAGGTTTGATAGCATAAAAGTAATCGGATGACTCAAACACACTTATGAAGTAAATTGACCAAATTGAATAACCTTGCCCGCTAGTATAATTGTCAACATATGAAGTCAAGCACAGAGGGTAAGGAAAGGAGAAATTAAGACAACTTACGAAGATCCACTGGTGCTTAAGTGCTTCCGCAGCAGTGATCCGCTTGGAGGGGTTCATTGTCAACATCTGGTTTATGAGATCTTTAGCATCAGGGGTCACGGTTTCCCACTCCGGGGGAGGGTACTGTAGAAGGAATAAACGCGCAAATTAAGAAGATACGAAGAGTGTTCGTGTTGAGGAGCATCACCAAGAATGTAGTAAGAACTATCCGTTAGTTCGACCGTCGTAGAGCTACAATGTTCACTGTATGCTCAACAGAAGGGTGGTGCAGGGACGTTGACGTATACATAAATTAGTTTAAAGTGATAGCAGACTTGCGCTGCATCTACCGCACTCTCTCTTCCCTTACCCGCCAGTGCCCGGTCCCAAGACATAGTCAGGAAGACCGGAGCCAGGTTCGAGCGCAGATAAATGATCTCCCACAGAGTGGGAGCGTGGGGTGCGGTATGAGCCAGCACCCACGCGTACCAATTTGGGCACTCGCACCACCCCATGTTCGGCATTTGTTATGGGGCCGCATCCCAAATAATGTCTACCGCACCCTGATTTGGCCCCGCATCTACCACGTAGCCCGTTTAGGGGGCACTGAGAGCCACCCAAGGTGGGGGGGGGAGAAATCACACACCACTAGTCGGCATTCGAAGTACGATTTGGAAGCAGGCGATATACGCTCGCTGACTGTCCTGTCTGTTTTTTTTCCTTTCAGACAACGTAAAATTAAATTATTTCACACATTCATTTTCTTCCCTCACACTATCAAGCTACGCACCACCAACCTTTGGTCTATGGATTTGACTAACCTTCTGACCTGATCAATCCAAAAATGCTGAGTGTTTAACTTAAATTAAAGACTCTTCAAATGTCGATATTTGATTGTGGCCTAAAAAGATAATTCGTCGGTCACAAGCGAAGAGGACTAAAGCACTACTCCGAAATTGATGTGGTGACTTTTGTGTGCAGTGATTTACCGTAAGAGGCACCGTTGCAGCATCTATCTCACTCATTTTTCCCAGAACCAGCATGGTAAGACAGAGCCGGGACGAACAGAGGTGAGCGTTGGCATGGAGGCCGTCTTGGCGTAACCCCTTCTACGTGCTACCCCCGCACGGAAACGAACCGCGCGTACGACCTGCGCGGATATCCGGATGACGACAACCTACCCACCCATTGAGTTGGTCGCAAAGTACTACTAACAAAATTGAGGGCATTTGAGTATTCATTTGAAAGCATAGGGTTATCATGATCGACTGGGCAGCTGTCAAAAGCTTGGGGTCAGGGGGAGGAGTGCGAAAGAATGCAGAAGAATAAACGTACTCTTTAAAATTCTTTGTCCGGTAGGCGAAAAATAGAAAAATGGTCAAGAGCGGAAACCAACCAGGTGAAAACTCTTAACATTTTTCACCTTTTTGGATAATTAAATTGTGTGCTGAGAAACAACATTCAAACGGGTCTCCCCCACTCCAGCCCCGGATCCGCTTAATTTTGATCAAACTAAACGCCCAGAAGACGCGACTACAAGTGCGGAATGCATTGCGGCGAAACTTCCTAAGGAGCCCGCGCCACCCGCTTCGGTGTGGTACTAAATTTTGATTAAGCAGATGCCTCGGCGTACCTCTATTTGGCATACTTAGACAGAACAGGGAAGAGGGGGTCAGGAAATACAGCCGAGTTTGAGAGGAGTCATTTCACGACACAGCAGCACTGGGCGCCATGTGCAAACGAAAACCAGACAGACTAAGGACGTCCTCTAAGCTCGGTCCGGATACATACAAGTCCGCTTACAGCGCCAACAACAAGGTTAGGCAGGATGACCGCAAGTTCGAAAGAAGCCACTACAGCTAGTTTAACCGGAAGAGACTCAAGGCGAGATGGCTCGCAGGATTTTGGCGTAGGTTCGGGTGCAGGGCCCAGTCCACCATGTGCTACGCGACGTCGCGTGCATATGCCTTCGCAAACTCTCACATAGGCAAGTGGAAGAGAACAGGGTGGGGCGTACGGCCAGCGTGTACGTATGATTGTGGCCCGCCGACGTCGGCGTGGCCAAGGCCAGCGCCGGAGGACACGCGTTCCACTTACTGAGCCAGAACAGTATGAGAGCAGCTACATGTTAGTTAACAAGCCGCCGCCGCTACCATACCGTTGCAACAGCAGCATACAATACTTGTGCGCCGGGTTGGATGAGAGCTCGAGTACACGCGTACAATGCGCCTGTTTGACGCAACTGCAGAGGAGCGCGAACAGCTGCTGCTACTGCTGCGACAACGACATGAGATCAAAAATCGATGATTGGGCGGAGGGGTTAGGTGAGGGTGATGGGACCGGGGCATTACACTATACGTTTTTTGCACGTAACGCAGAACCCGGTGAAGAGAGAGAGAGAGAAAGAGAGAGAGAGAGAGAGAGAGAGAGAGAGAGAGAGATGACAGACTGCGATTGGCCGACAGAGGAGCGGCGAGTGCGTAACGCTGGGCACTGGCGGCATTTAGACCAGCGAGAATGGGGCGGGGGTGAAAAGAATGGTAGTGCGAGGCTGGAAAGGCAGTAAATGCGCGCTGAATGACGCGTGCTGCAACTAATATCGCCAGAAGCGTTTCAACGCAATACTCTCACCTAACACCTGTATCCGCGTTTAGTCAAAAACAGCTGACCTGTTTTGCTGCCGGTAAAGCGACAGAGTTCATGTTGAGAGTCAACGACTGAAGGTCGCATGCCGTCACAATTGCATCTATAAAAGAGACCCGGTCAGAATTTTTGACACACCCCGCCCCCTCTCCCAACAGGACGGGGGAATAGGAAAGCCCTCCCACCTAATACAGGTGATCTAACAGTAAAGTTGGAAATATAAATATTCCAGCATCCTAGCCCTAACAATGCGCACACTTATCAAACTCAGCCTATACAAACCCACCCTTATCACCTAAAGGGTGCTAACCTTGACGAAGCAGATCTATCTCTTGCAAAGCGGCGCTCATCGATCGCGTTACGGGACAAGGAAGACTGAATGAACATTCCAAACTTATCAGCCGTGATCAGCCAGCCATCCTCAAGCTTAAGCCCAAAACTTTAATATGGTAGCAATTGCCGAGGAAGTGCATTAACAGGCAAACATAAAGTGACCTTAAGAAGGCGAAAGTAACAAACATAGCATAAACGAGCCAGATACCCTAACAACAACTAAGAAATAGATGTCATCTGGGGATGGAACAACATGAGTACGCATCGTGCGTCGTGATACCTGCGAAGATGGTAGGTAGAAGAGATTATTATGAACATCGCAAACAAAAGCATGTTTTCCTGGCATGACGTTGCGTGCGAGAGCACCGGCAGTAGCTGGTATACGTTAATAAATGGAAAATGCTAGCTGCCGATGCACAAATCTGATCCACAACCAAGAACTAAAAAGATCTACCAGCCAAAATCGAGCGAGATTGCGGAGGCAAAGACTTAGTGGATCTGTCCTATCGCATGAACTGCAGACCAAAGTTCTTAAATGTACTTTCGATTATAAGGGATTGCTTAGGTGGGATTATAGTACTGATGATCGCGCAGCATAATCCGCAGAAATTCCCGTCACGCCAGAATGCTGGCTATTGAATGCCACTCTCTCTAACCGCCTACAAATCCACAATGGTCAAAAAACACTACTTTGGTAGTATGACATTTCCAATTTGCTTTTGATGCCTTTGTAAATAAAAACGTGCACTGAAATACTCCTTCTTGTAACAGTTTTATCGCAAATTATGTTTTTTTTAAAGGTTGTGCTTGAAGAGTAATTGCATTTTTAAAAAAGCTACTCAAATCGTAAATATTTGTGCGTCCGGGCTGCAGTTTTGTTTTTGTTTAGGGATTCTAACCTACAATCTGCGCTTTTCATCTAGGGAGAAACACACCTGGGTTGAGCTTATAAAATTAGGCAATAGATACGGACCACGTGGTTTACTTCATAAAGAGCATTTAGAAACGCATAGATCCTATTTGTGTTGTAGATAGTCTTAACAATTCTGCAATTAAAAACTTTCCTTAAACCTAATTAAATCGTTTCATAGGGAAAAAAATAAAGACTTGATTTGATGCCAAATGAGAACGAGAAAGTAAGCACATTTTGTGCACGTTTCCTATAAAAGCTGTTTAAATCTACAGTAGATTCCCTAGCTCATGAAATGTACACTGAAATTCTGAAAAGTGTTTTCAGTTCAAAAAAATTACTTAACTAGGGTTGTCGTATTGATTATCGTGCAACCTAATCCCAAGATATTTATGTCACAGTAGGATGTCGGTTTTTGAAAAAGCTTCTTTTTGACTACCCGCAAAAAATATACTCTGTAGAAAGTGGCTGCTTAAGTATTATGCAATTTTCTCATTGATTTTCGATGCTCTTATTAAATCAAATATATTTCACAAAAAAACAAGCACAAAAATCTATTTATTTTACTTATTTTATAGCAAACGACGTCTTCTTAAAATTTTGTACTTAAAGAAAGGGTATATATTTAAAGACCTTCAAATTTGCATCCGTAGTACATCGTATTCGTCAATTTATTAATGTTGCCTACAATGTATGCAACATGACATGTATACAACAAATCTGCGTGACCTCTTCTTCATACCGTAGAAAAATTTGTGATTTTTACTTACACACAGCATGTACTTTGGAAACCTGGAATTCAAGTGTAATGGCTGGTAGGGTTCAACATTATTCAGCAATGTAGAAGCTTTTAAAAACCGAAAGATACCCTTTCTTTAAGTATTAAATGTGCAGAGGACGTAATTTACAATCAAATAAGTAAAAGAAAGAATATATTTGGTCCAAGTTTTCTATAAAATATATATGAATGAATAAGGGCATTAGAAATCAATGAGAAAATTACATGCTATTTAAGAAGACAGTTAGTACAGAATATAATTTGTGCCGGCGGTCAGAAAGATGCGTGGAATTAGGCTACAAAATAATCAATACGACAACCCTCCTTAGGTTATTTGTTTGAATCGAAAACCCATTTTAGAATCTCGGTTGACATTTCATGAGATAGGGAAGCTATTGTACAAGGACCAGGCAAATTGATGGAAAACATGCATAGTAAGTATAGGGGCATTATCAAATGTGTTTTTGCAGGCAGTTAAAAGCAGGCACTCCGACGCAACGGCTGCAGGCCAATCAATCAACAGTACAACCTCATCTAGGTAATCCTATATAATCGAAAGCACATTTCGAAATTTCGGGCATTCCATGAGATAGGTAAAATTCTGCATACCTCGAAGAGAAAAGCTCATACCGACCCTGAATGCGGTCGACTGGCAAGCATGGCAACAGGCACCGATGGAGGAAAGAAGGTTAACGGAAAACAGGAGACGGGTTGAGAGAGATAGAGAGGACGCTGAATAGTGGACGGTGGTAAGGGGGTTGGGACGTGTATAAAGGGCAGACAGAGGCATTATGAACTATGACGGATGGCAGTGGAAAAAAACAGACACCAGTGCGGGATTCGCTGAGGGGCACGCCCTTACAGCGCGCGAGAGTGCATGTTAACTGCGGGAGTGAAGAGGATAACAAAGAAATTGGGGGCATTTAAGCCGATGCAGCCTTCAAACACTCAGTGGGAGCAGTGACAAGTTATGTAAATCAGGTGGCGAGAGAACGTCGGTCATTTATTCCTATCAGTGGTGAGACAAATGGAAGAGGTAGCGTTCTGCCAAACCAGGTAGTCCGCACCCGTATTATGCAAGCCACGCACCTGCTGGGCTCACAAAACAACTGAAGCAGACTTCACTCATAATAGTATTTGCCTAACTTCTTGTGGAAGACCCCGCATGCAGCATTACGCTAGGTTGCAAAACAGCCCAGTATCTGACCCTAGTAAATAAAATTATGAAGGGTGCACGTGTATAGACATATGCAAAGCCCACAGAGCGTACTTACCTCGTAATTTCCTGATTTAATCTGAGCGTACAGCCGATGTTGTTCATCATCCCAGAACGGTGGGTATCCGACGAGGAGGATGTACAGAATAACACCTGATTGGAAAGAAAGGACTATTTAATGAATCTAAAAGATTGACGCTACAGACAGGTTAAATAGAAAAGAGGTAACAAGGTAATGGGTGTAGGCAAATTTAAGGTTTTGCAGAAGAATGTTAGAAATGAGAGTTGCCCAAGTTTTAGCAAGGTTAAGTAGAAGTGGGAGCACAGGGAGAGTGATACCGTGGTTATGAATGCCGCGAGAACGCGTGAAACCGAATAAAGGGACAACCCCACGACTGCATATATATATGATAGTGTGGGGCTCACCGATCTGCTTAAGGAACATTTATGTTCCGTTGTGCCCTGGAGCTCAGACTAAAGCCCTCGCAGGCGGTCGCATAGCGACGTGTAGCATATGATGGAATGGAACCGACAAAGACAAAGGAGACCAGAATGGCCATTCCGGTCTCCCTTATCTTTGTCGGTTCCATTCCATATATATATATATATATATATATCAATCGCTCGAAACAGCCGAAGGCACAAAACTGATTTGCGCGCTAGCAAGCCAGAATTCCGCTTTGCTTCATTCGTCTGTAACATTCGGTGTACGGATGGCGCAATTTCAACGCCCTTCCCTCCTCTCTTTCTGCTCTTGGAGTCTAAAAAGTATATACGACTACCCCCACCCTTCCCCTCCAAAGCTGCCCCTAAAAGATTCAGTAGAATAATTAGCCAAGCGCGGAGCGCCCGGGCGAAAACCGCTTTCAGTGAAAGTATTACCGAGTTAAATGTATACTAATAAACACACCAGTGACGAAATTGCTGCAATTAAGGCCTCGGGCGTCAACACGTGAAAAATCATCGCACCAATTACGACCATGAAGGGTGAATGCGGGAGCTGTGGTGGTATGGAAACTGCGTCCTGAACATACCACACCGCTTATGCGTCCATCACCCTTATCTGCGATTGTATTTTATGTTAAATTCGAATGAAAATGTGAAATGACGGTCAAATAAACTTATTGTTCGAGCAATTGTATCTTATCCTCCTAACGATTTAGCCGTCTTTAACAAGCAACTCCGCGGTTGGCCAAAGCCCACGCCAATTCGAGTTAATACTATTTCTACAGCCAGTCTGCACCGGCGGTCATCAACCAACCGTACTTAACTCCAGGTTTGCGATACATGAGGCTCGAACCTGCGATTACCTGATTATAAGTTCAATCCTCAAACCATTGAGCCACAGTCTTGGTGTTCTGTCGCTTGTGATCGAGTATATTAAATATTGTAGAGGATAGTTATCAATCGCATAACAGGACAGGGACAGAGACAAGGGTATGTCTGGTGCTGTCTTTCTGTCTAGAATATATTAACCATTGGACAGATGCCGGCGGAATTCCACAGTGAGCCCCAAGGTACAACGGGACGAGTTAGTTCTTTAACCAATCGGTGAGCGCCCATCCACCATTGTTAATATTCTTAAATGAAACCGATAGGACAAATAGCCCGTGACGTAGTGGTTAGAGCGTTTGTCTTCTAACTAATAGGCCGCGGGTTTGAGCTTCAAGTATCGCAACACCTGGGGTTGGATATGGCTGGCTGATGACAGTTAATAACATAAACGGTCATTATAGACTCCCTCGCTTTTTCGGTACTAAAATAGTCTTTTTCATCTTAAGTCAGTTTAGGGATGATGCTAAATGATTCACTGAAGTGAATGCTGCAACCAAAAGTTAAATTATCGGCGTGCAGGTCTAAAGATAAGACTTTAAGTCAGAAATTGATACAATACTCACCACAGGCCCAGATATCAACCGGTTTTCCATAGGGTTCTTTTCGAAGAACCTCGGGAGACAAATAACCAGGAGTACCAGCGAAACCTGTGTAAAAAACAACGGTTCAAAGTTAGAACAAACGCTTGTGAAAAGCCTTTTCTGGAAGAGAAAATGAATTTTAAGAAACCTTGCGAATTTGAAAACCCAAACGCGAAAAACATTTATACGCGGGGAATATCGAAACCCCAGTTTTCAACTCAAGTTGGCATCAAACAGTACGGTCATGGTACAGTGAACATGTCCCCTGCCATCAACTTGTCCCAAAATGAAGTGAAAACAGTTCGTTCAGTTAATTTAGTCTTTTAGGGGTTACGAGCGCCGAGTTACGTCTCGTTTGCATATATAGCACTGTGAAGACGCTTTTTAGCTCAAAACGGTACGCGGTTGACATTGTAGAACTCGGTAAGTTATGTTTATGTATGCGGCACCTAAAGAAGTGTAGGTGATGCCCCGACAGTTTTCATAGTGAATCGATGCCAAAATAGGCCTCTCGTGAAGCAACTGTATATTGCGTATATATAGTGTAACTGTATAGTACGTAGTGCACGTAATCAGCATGCAAACACCGACCTCGCTAATTAGTTCTCAACTGCTAGCATGTGGCGGATAGTGGTTCAATCCCCCCGGTACTTGGTGCGTCGCCCCAAGGCAGCAGCAGTAACTTTAAAGGGAATTATTTTACACTGGGGGGAGAGGGAGATATTTAAATAGTATATGCCGTATCTGATAAGCACGGTACTTTACCAGCATTCACAAAAGCAACCGTGTCCGCACTCTAGTCCACAAAGAGTTGAGGGATATTGCATCACGCAAGTGACCAAAAGAGCTAAACGGCTATACTTCCGTAAAGTCCTTGGGGTCAACAGATACACGAGGAAGTGTGTCCTCATCAGCCTTTGCATCTCACATGATCACATGCAACACCACCACACAAAACATGCTTTAAGCTTGAATTTTTGATTGAAGGCAAGCATGATCCTCGGCTCCTTCTCCATGTGTGATCTGAGCTTGAGACTATCACGGGGCGATCAGTGCCGTGGCTTGGAAGGTTGCCAACAGACAATTACAGACATTCAGTCCAATGTGTGTTGCGTGGAGTGGCTGACTGGTGGTCTGAGAGTCAGGCTGCGATGGCTACTTTTTAATGTGGCCTTTATTGCACTCCCACTCCATGAGATCGGAGCCAGGTGTGGTAGCACGCCCAGAGTCGGCTCCGGCCGCGCCAGCTACCTTCACCCTCTCCGGCCTCTGGTCTTCACTCTGTCATGACACCGGGCCCAGGTGGGGGAGGAGGAGAGAGTGCAGTAGTTGATGCGCAAGGCTACTATCACTTAAATCTAATCCACGCGCAAGTCACTGTCCCTGCACCACCCTTCTGTGGAGCATACGGTGGACATCGTCGGACTAAGACAGGCAAACTATCGTGTGTAAAAATGGTTGTTTGCTCGCAGGAATCATGGCTTTATTCGTCTGAGCTTTCGAACTCTTACTGGAGTTCATCGTCAGAGCGGTAACAAAAAACAAACAACAGTAATAGGAGGCAGGGGCCAATCAAACACCAGTGACGCCAGTGCGCAGGTGACCACACAGGGCTCTGTATCATGGGCGCCAGAAAGATACATCGGAGGCCAAGACTTCAATCAATTCGTCGCAGGTCTTGCTTCTGGCGTGGGCGATTATCTTTGTGGCTGTGAAATTAAACTTGCGGTAATCTGCCACGCCGTCTCACAGCCAGTTTATGCTCGTGTATGCGCGATCCAAGCATAAGTACAGTCTGTCCTGTACAGGTACGAGAACAGTTTAGGCACGGGATGCGATACACTACACCCGACTACTCATTTGGATTTAATCTGTCCTTCATTTGCATGACCCTGCTGCACATGGTGGTTTTGGGTCGGTATGCGATTCCAAGACCTAGTCCCACAGCAATGCGCTCGGTCGCTTCTGACACGTCCCATTATGTATGGGAGCGCTCAGACGATGGACTCCAGTAAGAGTTCGAAAGCTCAGACAAATAAAGCCATGATTCCGGCGAGCGAAGAAACATCTCCTTCTTTTCCTATAAAAATTAGTAATCATACATTCCTATCTTGAAGGAGCCTCGGCTTTTAGGGGGAAAATTTAGCAATATTTACGCCAAAGGGCTCCGGATGAAGATCAGCGGGGATAAGGCGATGTGGTATTGGGAGAGGCCTGATCATTAAGGCGCCGAGGTTGTTGGTAAACACAAGGATCTCCTGGCCTACTTTGATAAGAACAGTGACGCTGCCCACAGCTGGTCTAACAGTAAAATTGGAACGAGTGATGGAAATCTCTTCAAAACCAGTTCTACTAGAGTTCGTCCCCTTCCTATGCGCTCCTCAACGCATTCAAAGCTCTCGCGAAAAAAACATACAGTAGATATGCTACCGCATTAAGTTTTAACCTAAATTCGGAAATGTACATTCGATTAGAAAAATGTTACTTACAGTAGATTGCATAACTCATTAAATGTCTATATCAGAAATTGAGGTAGTAGCAGGGCAGGCATTTCAAGTTGTTAGTTCTGTTTGTTGCATTTAATTGATGAACAAAAAGCTGTTTAAAAAGAAAGAGATCACTTCAGATCAGTTTATTCATGGGCAAACAGGGCTAAATGGGGCGAAATCCGACGTTTCTTGCTATAGAGGAATTTTCCTACGTTATTACAAGCTACAGGTCAAACTATTTTGCTTTTATGCGCAGTAATATGAATGAACATTAATATAAGCCGGAAAAATTTGGAATATGTCCCTTCGGAGAACGGATAATTTCGTTTTGTTTTCACGAATGCGAGTCTAATAGCTTACGTTGTTTTCGGAAAAATGATGACATATTTAGTTTAAAAAAATCAAGTTTTGCAAAGTTATGACGTTTTGTACCAAAAAACGCTGTAATAAACTTTTGTGAATGCACTTTGTTTTACCACACCGATAGTTAGGATCTTAAACGCGCATATATACGAGACGCGATGATACACCGCGACTTTTCGCAGTCACGGCGTACGCGAAGCCTCTTGTATTTTGGTACAAATGCGACTGGGTTGGACGGTAACAGTGGCCGGGCCTCAGACACATCGAACGGAATGTACATTTATGGGCAGTCGACTGAAGACACTGAAAATCGTAAAGAATTCCCCTCATTTTCAAAGACTATCTGCAACTCATCGTAATAGAAACCCGAAATATTTAGAGAAATTGAACAATAGAATATTCATGTTTATATACACCAAATGGTACGTTTACGATTGCGCCTGACGATTCTATTTAAATTTAGTCATCGACCGACCTGTGAACATGTAAGCTAATGAAATATTATATTCCTGTGACGTCCCTATCGGTGCAATGAAGCGAAAATCTGCTTGCCTTGGTCAAACGCATCTAAGAAAATGTACAAACGGAAGAAAAACTACGAATTCTTGTGAAACGGTGTTGGAATATACATTCATGTTAGGCTGCTTGATGATGGCCATACTTTACGTTGCGTTTAATCTAGAGGAATATGTATGCGCAAAACTCTGAAAAATACTATTTTCAAAAGTAATTTGGCTTTTTCTGCTTTATTCACTCGTTGAATTGCATGGACAGGCTTCCTATACATTTTTAACTTCAGTTTACTCAACTAGGTCAATTTTTTAAATTTTCGTAATCCGTACCTATTCTAAAAAAATTAGCATTTCTAGACAATTTAACGTTAATTTGTAAACCACAAACAGCCATACATTTCCTAACGATCGGTTCTTTATTTATGTAAACTTTTAGTGGACGCAGTGTGCAAAGATTTCGCGAAACGGGCCGTAACTCATGGAATCTATCAGATTTCATGAGTTAGGACACCTACTGTATGTAAAGTTGTAATATGTATTATCGTATAGCAAAATCCTAAGATATTTTAGTCACCTCAGGATAACGGCTTTTCAATCAGCTTCTTCCCGATCGCCTTAGAAAACTAAACCTTGTAAAAAGTGCCTACATAAGCAGTGTGCATTTTGTTCATTGATTTTCAATTCCCTTTAAATTCAAATATATTCTATAGAAATATGCAGAAAAGATTCTTTTTGTATTCACTTGGCAGTAAATAACGTCTTTTTCTAATTCCCTGCAAAATCATACGAGCCAATATTACCCCTTCTTTATAGTCTGGATCAATGTTAGACTTTTCTAACACGGAAAATATATACCTTGTATTTGGGAAACCCTAAATGCAGGTGTAAAAGCAGGTTAGATTCAAAATTATTCAGGAATTGAGTTTTTTATAAATCGAAAGATATACAATTAACATAAGGTGTAATAATTTTGTTACGAATTTTTACATATTTGAAAGGATTATGGAATTAAAAATCAATGGAAAATGCTTATAAGACTGAAGTAGACATTGTTTATAGAGCGCAATTTTTGAAGGCAGCCGGGATTACGCTGTACGATAATTAATAATATAACTACTTGAGTAATCTCTTCTAATAGAGCATATATTTCCGAATCTTGGCTAACATTTCATGAGATAGCGCACCTACTGTAGGTTACAAGCAGCTCGTTAGCTCAAACAAGGTGAGTTAAACACGACGTTGGAGATTAAACGAATAGATTGGTGGGGCTCCCATTTCAACTTTAAGTTGACCAGTTTTATCACTATCACGACCGGATAACCACCAGAAATCCGGTTAGAATCTCAATGCTGCCGATGTGGCGTTCAGCTATGATAGCTGGCTGAATGCCTCAATAGCCTATGTGCTTCTTTACTTCCAACGACAGTGGTATGGTTTTTCTATTCGAAATGTATGTTCTTTATTACATCAGATAGATTGTGATTCTGTGCCCCAACAGCCGAAGTTTTATGATCAACTGCTAAGTGAATCCAGGTTCAGCTGACCGACGTCAGGGAAAAGTTAAAATGGCTAATCTGATCTCCGTTTTCATCCTTTGTAATACTTCGAAAGTACTGATAGGTGCTGAACGTAGGGCAATACATTGTTCGGTTTTCAGAAGAATTCTATCTCGGGTTTGTTTTACCTCTTTAAAACAACCTTCAGCTTTAAAACGATCAATTTCAAAGAAATGCCTGCTTCGGTATTCAGCCTCCCTCCCTCACGCAGACGAAGCCCGTTGAGAGTAAAACCAAATTGCGATTTTGTTCCGGTGTTACCGACCATGAACGTGAGTTCATAGGACGTCGGAAGTTGGCAGGTCAGATTCCTAAGCATCAGAGTCGTCAACAAACCTAATTGAGGTTTCGTTTACATCAAAATAACAAATTTTCAATAAAGGCCCTCTACTCATATACTTTTGGCATGAGAAAACTAGCCAGTATCTTCTCTCTGGAAAAGGGAACTTAAATCACCACCCACCTTCTGCTCCAAATCAATGATGGTGTCAACCAGAGAGAGCCCCATTTACTGACGTCATACTAATGCGCACCAAAACAACAAACATCACGCCAACTAAGGGAGTAAATTAGAAATGTCTGCACTGAGAACTCTAAGAGAAATATTGATCAAAGTGACGCTTATTCAGGTGAAAATATCACTACAAGTCGTAGCCGGTATCCACATGTGCGTTGAGTAGATGCGTTTTAAAAAAAGCACGGGAGGGGCAGAAGAGTAAACAAAACTCACCAAACCATGCAAATTGGTCACCCTGCACCTCGATGGCAAGACCAAAGTCAGCCAGCTTTACAGCAGCACCGCGGGATTTGCTGGCGAGCAACAGATTCTCTGGCTGCAAGTAAACATCATAAAGCAGCATGAGATAGGAGAAAGTCTCTGGCGGTGAGTTCGGTTGCGAGGGCAAGCAACAGGCACACAAAGAGGTTAACAGTTGGGAGGGAAATGAATAAAAGTCAAGAAGACTTGGAATAGATGGAGGAACAACATACGGCATGCGTGTGTGTGGTCCTGACCCAAGAAAAGAACTATTTGTGTCCGTCAGATGCGAGTAGACTGCCAATAATGTGCTATCAGAGTGGGTGCAACTTCTGACTACGAGGGAGGGCGCAGGTAGCACAAAGCACATGGGGGACCGCAGTGGAAGGGGGTGGTTACGAACGCTTGCACTTTTCTGTGATTCCAATTGAGTGTTTTGATTCGCCTAAACACGCTGTTGTGTTCACTGACACATTTAACTAGCCGACCGAAAGTTGGCAGTCTACACAATTAACTTCGATCGTCTTTTTAGGTAGTCGAGATAAGGAGCCAGGCACTCAGCATGTTCTGGGCGCAACTAATCATTTCCCTGGAGACTGCTAGACCGAAGTTGGGGGCACTTACAGCGGAGACCGAACAGATGCTGTTGCTTTGTGGATCAAACGGAGAGGTAGCTTTTGGCTGTACTGTGTGTGAACCTATATTAGGGCGAAATAGCATGGCGGTGGACAACTACGAAGGCGAACAAAGCAGAACGTTAGTAAGTCACGAGTAGTGAAGTGAGTCTGGGTTAGAGCATGCACGTTAGGGGGCAGAGGGGAGACATTGACGCGTGCAGGGGAAGGAACATCCTGTAGTTATTAAATTACCACCGGTTGTAACCAACCTTAAGATCACGGTGGACAATGTTATTTTGGTGACAGTAGTTGACGCTCTCAAGAATCTGCTTCATGCAGTGGCTAGATAGAAAGCATGAAATTAAAATTATTAACCTAAATAGGCTGACCGTAGAAAATGGCTGACATATACTAGATGAAGGAAACAAAAAGGTGTGTCAATTCTGGTGCAAACTGAGCCCTCCTAAATGTCGGGATAAAAGAAAGTGATGTTCAATAGTGCTTGTGCATGATGGTCTATCAAAGCCAATGGTTTTATAAATTCGTGTGCTCGTTGTATATTTGGCTTGACTGTGCGTTTTGTCACGACGTACTCAGTCGGTGCCACAAAAGCAGAAAATAAGCAATTACAATCAGCTTTTATATGATTCCCGGTGATGCGGTGGGTGTGTTCCGCTACATATCACCGGACCGCAACATCCCGGTGTACGAAAATTCGCTCTTGTGATCTAACATGACCGCATGTTCTAACATCTTACTGACCTAATTTATTGAATTAAGTTCCCTCTATCGAAAATTCCGGAAACCCGTCCAGCAAAGAAGGCAGACTGAGTGGTGCATGACAATTCGTCACCATGCTCATCGGTGAAAGGTGGTGCCAAAAGCTTCTCTATGGACACGTTTTAAGTTCACAACAGGAAATTACTTTCGAGGCCTTTCAGGAGCCCCACGCCCTAATAAAATTAGCCATACATGTTAACTGTAAGTGCACGGCGTAAGCCGCTGGTCAACCAACTGCCAGCAGCTGAAGAAACGGAACAAAGAGGTGTGTGCAGGGAGCTCTACTGAAGGTAGCGGGGGTGTAAGGGTGTTCAGTTGCGGCTTCCATCTTGCAGGTTGTATTAGGTCATATCATATGCCTAGTGCATGTGGTGACTACGCCAAACCTGCCTTAACTGGCACCAAATACTCATCTGAGGCCCCCGAAGCTAGGCTCTGTTTAGCAGCCAACCCCGGTAACAGCCTCGATTGACGAACTAAGCCAGGAGAGGGTATTCGGTGCTGCCAACTCCCCATTTTCAGCCATACGGAAAAGGCGAAATGCAGTGCTATAGGCCACCGACGCTAACTCAGGTCAGTCTCCACTAAGCAAGGCCATTAGCCACTGTAGAGTTCGGCAGCCGTACGGGATGGCTAGGCGGACACAAAGACAGTGCAGTTTACCCCCTCGCAGAAAAAGGGGCCATAAAAGGTGTCCTAAACAAATGTTGGGTTCACGTCCTCTGCACGCTGACGATGGCTGGTAAATTAAAACTCAGTCGAACTATTCAGAAAACGACTCCTGTCCTCACCCACCCCGCCACATCTAAAAGACTAATAGTGAGTCCGCTCTCTATGGTAGCCTGGAATGTTCGTTCTCTTTTAGACAATTTTAGGAACCCCAGTCGGAAATGTGGACGCTAGATACACAAGAACTAGCGCGTTACACGGTAGACATCTCTGCTTTTAGCGAGAGCCGATTCTCTGAAAAGGATCAGTTGGATTATGTGAGTACCGGACACATGCTCTTCTGGAGCGGCCGTCCAAAGGCAGAGCAACGCTACGCTGGTGTCGCCTTAGCCATCCGAAACAGCATCGTGGGACGACAGCCCTGTCTGCCGCAGGGCATCAACGAAAGATTGATGACCCCGTTTTTTAATTAAATGACAGATACTGGTGAGATTCAAATGACTTCATTCTATAATCGTCTGAGAAACCCAGCTACAAAGTTAACGGACACGTAAATTAACATATATGAGGGAACTTTATCACCTTTGTGTAAGAACCCAGCAATTTTTTATATTCAAACAAAGTGGAGCCGACCCGTACGGCTCGATAATACATTTTGAGGTCTACGTGATTATACCGAAATGCCATAAAAGGCACTGTACCAATTCCCTTAATTGAGTTGCTACAAGAGTTTATATACATACAAATACAAAAATTGTGAGTCGGGAATATAGTGGGTAAATGGCTGGATGGAAATAGGCCCTTCCGTTTGGATTTCGAGTTGAAGGTCCACAATCCATGTATTCGGCCGTAATTTTAATAACAAACAATGACGATAAGTTTTGTCCGCAATGGATAACACACTGTAGTGGTCATTTCTGGTTTAGTTGTCATCATCACCGGTAATATCTCAGTTCAAGACCACTTCGTATACTTACGTATGTAAAAATACATTAGAAACGATCGAAGAATTCATTGTGAGTACCAAATAAATCAGTATAATTGATAGCCTATGAGAAACAGTCATTCAGGTAAGCAGAGTATTGACTCTTGGAAGGAATAGTTTTATGAGGCAATAAAAAGGGTGTAAAAATGTAGGGTCCCTAGTCAACGATAAAATGTGTGTAAGTGGAAAGAGAAGCTTAAAGACAAATTGTAGGTGTGTTGTCGACTTGAATGACTTGACAAACGTATGCACTGATCTTTTTAATGTAAAATATAGTCACCATTTATAGCATCCAGCATGAATTTTGAAAATATTGATTTAAAAATAGATGATGAACTGGAAGGGTTTATGTTACCTGGCATCAGCCTCGCTGTAGAATTCTCGAGCAACAATGTCCTCGAAGAGTTCGCCTCCTGTAACCCTAAAGAATTTGCAGACTATAGTAGGAAAAAACACAGTTGGCCAAAATTTCTGGGTAAGACCTGAAAATTGATTGCTCGTAAGAGTTTAGCGCCTGTGGTAGGAGGGTAGTTAAAACAATATAGACTTATAAAATTGCGTCATCGGGTGTCGGCTGATAAACCGGTCAGCTATAGATTGTGGTCGTCAGCTGACGACTGCCGGCTACTGCAATGCGGCTCAGCCTCGTCCAATATGCAGGGCACTGACCAGGTGTCCACTTGTTTTGGGTATTTATATAAGCATTGCACTCAAGAAAGACAGACCCTTGTGGTATATGCGAATCAAAGAACAATTGTAACAGCTGAACCATCTTATATCGTAAAATGATGTCTTTACACTAACTATAGTACATATGATGACGGGCAATTTTAAAGGATATGAGATAGGGTTAAAAGCATGCAGTTCCAAATTTTGCTATTTTGTGAAAAAGTAAACGGCGCGCACGTCAGGCAACCAAAGCAAAGTCGAAGAAAAAATAAGTAAGTGGAAGACCGTTTGGTTTTCAAAGCTGTATGCCTGTAGCTATGTAGGAGGATAACAACAGGTAGACACCACTTCCCACAAGCGGGAACTTGAGCTATGTTAAGCAAAGGTGCGATGCGCATATCCGGTCGGAGCACATTAAAGAACACACCTACACAAAACCATTCGCAAAGGTGCAAAACGGTTTAACGAAACATAAAGGCCAAGGGCAAATAACCCACAAGAAAAGCCAACAATAATGAAAAATGCTACTTAGCGTTATAGTATGTCTTCAGAACTATTTCTTCGTCTGTGAAGAAGCTTAAGCTAATAATGACGCAATAAATTGAGCTTAAAAACGTATATTTTAGCAGACCTTCAGTACTTTAGACACTTTATTCATGGGATACAAGCACAATAAAACATTCAAACTTTTCTTGTCAGTAATGAAGTGTCAACTGTTCTTCGTAGTCTTTCGTGTTTGTAGTTTTGGTCTACAATTCACCTTTCAATACAAGGGTGGACCCATAAAATGATATGATTGGGTGTACCCGTATTCTTATTAGTCAACCCACCTTTAGTTATAACGATCCTCGGCGCAGTGTGCTACTATTTACCCAACTAGTCAGTTTACTATTTGCATTTTAAAAAAATTCAGATGCAAAATGTTTTGCCGAAGAGAAAATTTTCCTAAACCTTAGAACCTTAATTTTCTGGTATAGTCTTATGTGAATCTCGAGCAAACACTGCAAAAGTAATATTATTGGACATGAAGCAAAGTGAACTAAAGCCAAGAACAGAAATAACAAAATTCAAGACACTTATGATAAAAAACCGCATAGCCTATTCGGAAGAAACTAACTCACAGGTCGAAAACAAGGTAGTGGTGGTTTTCTTCCTGAATGCTGTCATGAAGCCGTACTGAAACAAAAAATGTCATTCATGGTAAGCTGGTGAACCCAAAACACGTTTGAAATGAACACACTTCTTGCTTAAGTTTAGACAGGTAGGCGGCCATCAAAATCGGAGAATAGAATAGAGGAAGAAGTTTCGTGAGAAAAGGTGACAGCATTGGAAAGCCAAGATTGGGGACAGTTAAAAACGCTTATCGGCAAAAAGTACAGGGAAAATATGATTGCCGAATTACTAAGGACTTACTTACTTACAAAAAGGGTGGAAGCAATATCGAACTAGCATGCTTATGTAAAATTCGGCGGTATAATGATTAGAAAATCGAAACACGAGAACGCAAGGAGAAATTGCGCACCAATATTTGGGTGTTTTAGACGCCGGCATATTCTAGCCTCTCGCTCAAGCTTCTGCATATCTGTAAAAAAAAGTAAATTTCAGGATGTAATGAAACCATTAATAGGACAGATTACTTAATATGGTAAACTGAAGTAGCTATTTTGTGACAGTCGCAAAAAAGTGCATTCGGCGAAACATCTATGACATACGCTGACTGAATGCTCCAATAGGAAGCTACAAACCAACTCGAAATCAAGGCCAGGTAACGTGTTAGAATAAGGTAGTGACTAACGTTAAGAGTGCAAAGCCACGCTGGCGGATGCGAAACTTGGGAACATTTTCATCATTGTTATGGCAATAACCAGTAAGGATCTCCTCAAACTCTTGTTTCTATTGCTTGAAGTATGGAATTTTGGGTGCATACAAAGCCCCTAACTTCGAACTTAGCAATCTTAGCCTTCGAGTTCGTGCTAGGACGGTCGCGATAACCAACATTCAATGGTAACTGGAAACTAGGGTTCAAAATCGTACAGAAACGTGATCCTAAGCAACATTGAATATATCTGTAAAGTATTTTAAAAAATCTAAACGTTTGACTTATTTAAACCCATCCTGAAGCGTACCCCGTTGTGAAAGTTTCGCCGTGCTGATGATTTTTGCGGCAAATTCCAATTTTGTTGATATCTGAATACATCTTTTGACGACCGAGAAGGCGCCACTAAATTTTTAAGAATATTAATTAAAATTACAGGATACATACCGTCCAAGTTCTTCCTTTAAATCATACAAAGAGGAAAATCTGGGACCACCCTGAGAAGCCATGTTTGTGGATGTTTGCACGGCCCGCAATATTAATGTTGCTAAATTTGTGCAGTAAAATAAGACATTATTACTTATGTAGGCTCGATGTTTAACTACCATTATTTAGGTTAAGAATGAAAATACTGACCAAAGATGCACTGTTAAAATTATTTTCCTATGGTAAATAAACTCTGATCAGGCTGCTTGTTATTCCACTTGGCGACCATATTTAGTTTACAGGCCTCCTGACTGCAGAGGTTTGTGTCGGTAAAGAACTTAAATCCGGGAAGAACTTGCAACACAAACCTTGTTTTGCTGCCACCTCAAATCAAATTAGGCTCACTTCGGCCCTTCGATGTCTCAAAGATGTGATTCTACTCAACCAGATATTCGAGTTTACGTATAGACTCCAGAAGATTTTGTTCACCTATTAAGGTCGTATACTTCAGTTCAGTATATTAGAGAAAATAGGCTTACGTCTTTCAACTCCCTTTTTTACAAAAAACAAGCTCAAGAATTAGAAACAAGGCAAAAAACTGCAGCCCAGTGAAGGTAGACCGTTGCACATGGAACACTGGTGTCGTAAGGTTAGGTAGTCACATAGTCCACGTGGTGTTGGAGCATATGTAGTTCAGACCGAGGTTGGAATTTCTGCCCAGATTGAGGCATTACAGTTGCCTTGGGTAGGTTACTCTACGGTTCCGCAATATGGTTGGTGAAAAAAATTAAAGCATATCAAATTGTTCTTGGGTTACACGTAGTTTGAAGGGATGCCTACGAATTAGGCTCTGGGCGTGGCATATATCACTGACCTTCTTTATGTCATAAGCAACGGAAAACTTAGAGTTTTTCTTCTTTTTCCAATTTTTTAATGACTGAATATGATATTCAGTGATCCTCGAAAGGTTCATATTTATAGGTTACGTTCATTACCCTCGATATATTCTCTCTATGTAAATGGCACCCGCAAAATGAACTTCAATAAAGTAATTTGTGTTTTAAATATGGAAAGGCATTTGAATTTTTCAATGTCACAGTGGCCAGAGTATACCAACGGCTTTCGTAGCCGTTATATTCTGAAAATGCCAGACGTGGCTGAACACAATCCTCTCTAAATTCCTAATTCATTTAACTGTGATTTTTCTTGTGTCTCTTACGATTTCCGTCCATATTAAATTCAGTAGTTGACGTTTTTTATGCGTCAGAAATGGTGTTTATCGATGTCAGGTCCGTTTAATATCCGATTAATCAGTTCTGGCACCAGGACATTCTTCATAATGTTAGCTACTTTACCTCCTCCACAACCAGCTGAAGTTCGGCGCTAAAACCCGCAAATACCGACGAGGCCTACATATTAGACTTTCAAATCTAACCCTGTAACTCAACTGCCAGCTTTTCTGGTCGTCTTATTGTCCAGCTACACTCTTACTGTAATTTGCTCATCAGATCTGTCAGGAGATTTAATTAATCAATGAGAGCTTATTTTCATATAAAATGATAATAACTGTTGTGGGTCATCAAAAGCCCTCAGTCTCCGTACGCAGGCACGGTTTATTTCAATCGAAGTGAGGCAGCAGCAATGGCCATTCGTTATCCATTATCAATGCTTGGTAGCTTGCCATTCCTGCGTTATAAAATTGAAATGAGTTTATGCTGAAATTTGCCACAATGCCATAAACTCTGGGAAACTTCTTGGTGGGAAAATCTCTGAGGTCCCCTCTCAAGAATGTAAATGCCTGGACTCGCTTTTTTTAATGTGTTGCCAGTGCATCTTGTGACGGACGAAAGTGAACTTATTACTTCTTGTTAAAAAAATTCCTAGATTCACGCGGCTTATCGATGTTGCTGTTGATTTCCTCCACTTGGGTGGATTCAAATGTAAAATAGCGAATACCGAACACCTGTCATCTTGTAGTGAAAATCAGCCTATTGAATTTAAACCGATTTTAACAATCGCGTTCAACTGAATCTTCATCCACCAAGCTCTTATTTCTAAATATCTGGAAAATTCAACCTTTTTTCTTCGATCTTAGTCCCATGGACAGAAAAATTGGTCTCTTTTCCTGAATGAAAACTCGTCTTCTCTGCTGAACATGCATCACTCCGCTCATACTACAATGAACCCTACAGTGAAATACAAAATCCCTGCTCCCCTTTACTTCTAGCTCTCCCTCTCACCCAGGCGAACCAACGACTTTATCGGCATCCACCCAAGCGTCATTCCAAGTTGTTATTTCTTATTCCCCACGTAGCTTCCCTAGCCCGTCTGTGAATCCAACTACATCTACTAGACTGACATATTCGGCATATCCACGAATCCCTCTTCGTTTTCCATTTAAATAACCCAAGGCATGCCACCAAGACGATGCGATTCAAAAACTGATACCGAATATGACCCAAAAGGTAGGTAGTGTAGTTCTATTTAAGGTATGCTGACCTCTCTTAGCTTTACTCATTCTTTACAACCAAACTCGTCTATATACCCCGTAGGTCTATTGATTTTCCCAAATACTTCTATGTTTAGCACTCTAGTTTCCAGCGAATAGCTTACTATTTATCCTCGAAATAGTCTTTACTTAAATCGTCTTCAATCTTTTGCTCTCCAATCTAGTCCAGGCTTCCCATCAATAGTTCTCACGTGAGCCAACATACCCCTTGTAATATATACATATATATACAATCCCCCTACTGGACCCGGCATCCACACCTGTTGGTTATTGTAACTCTATGCCCCAACTAAAATTTAAAGTAGTTTTATTGATATACCTACACTTTGGTGCGTTGATGTCCTTAGAATAAAGGAAAAAATCAAAAACAAGCTTTTTCTTTTTGCTGCCTCATAAGCTTCTTTGGGTTTCTGACTAAGTCAATAGTGTATGATATGATGATTTTGTTTTAAGGTTAAAAAACCTGCCTTCAAATGTAAAGTTATAGCAAAATATGAAATAAAAAAGCCGTAAAGTCGAGGAATTACTGTTTAATGTTAACATTTTTTGGGTAGAGAATAATCTATCACTTAGGGATTTTCAAGTGTTGATATGACGGATTTAACGTTGGCCGCTGTCGATTCAAACGTTTATAACACCCAATCAGATGCTAGCGCTCTAACTCACCAAAACACGAACAGCTTTTTGTGTTAATTGACCTTCCTGGTTTGGGCCATCTTTTTAGAATTTGGCCTGCCCCGTCCAACCGTCTAGCATTAAACCCGCCACCCCAATATATCCCTTCCTTAGCGTGTTTACGCCTTATTCGATTAGGTCCGCATTTCCTCCCATTTAAAGTGTCCTTGCCTTTTTCATTGATATACATATTGCCCCGCTTTTAACGTATCCTTGCTATTTTCGATAACACTCGTATAACATTCTATTTTTATATCGCCTCTTTATATCTGTACACTAACAATAAACTTAGCATAGTCACCAATTTATTTGTCATTCTACAATGTCGTATTTCCACATGACCCTCGATTCTGTGCGTGTGGACCTAACCAATCTTTTAGATGGTGCTGCCCTTAATTCTTCACTTATCGAGCCGAATCGGTAAATGTCCGAGGCAGACGCGGCCGGTTTTTATACTCATCCTCCTCGCTTGGTCACTACAATGGTAGCAGCCAGTGTATCCTCGATTTCCTGCCCTGAAACATTCTTCAGTCCCCTTCCGTTTACAACCTTAACATCGATTACGCTTACCCTCCAACTTCTTGCCAGTTATGAGCCCCTGTAGTTTTTGAATCAGATCACAACATTCAAGAAGGGATAACTGATTTAAACATTTGTCTTGTTACATTACCTGTTTAACAGCACAATTAATTTTTGCAACATGTTCTCGCTTGATCAGCAGGATGGCGCGTAATAGCCGCAGGTGTTACCCATACCTCTCTGTTCACCACCGTTCGCCAAATTTTACTTGATTTTTTTGATGCACGAATTTCCATGAACTTGCAATGGAACGTTTTGCTATCCTCCGGCAGGCCCTAAAACAATCGCTGACCACGTTCGCTGACTACGTTCGCTGAATACGTTCTGCAGACAGCTACTAGCCAATTTCGTATTCCTCCATCAGTTCAAACACCTACTGCTCGGCAAGCGATTTATCCTCCGTGCAGACCACTGGGCATTACAGTGGTTAGGCTCATTCAAGGATCCGATGGACATATTGGCCCGATGGCAAGAATTCTTGCAGGATTTCGATTTTAACTGCAGTTCCACCCAGGGCACCGACAAGGTAATATGGTTGTGCTAGTGCGTTTACCACAGACTGATGCCCTAGAAACGGAGACCACCGCAAGCACTAACGCAATCACTCTCTCTCGGAATCCCCACGACACATTTGGTCAGCGAATCATAGCAGTGATCCAGACACAGCCATAATTTACCGCTTTTTAACGAAATGCCTATCCTAACTGACAAAACATGACATCAAAGGCACAAACGTGAGAGCACGCTTATTACTCTACCAGTGGTCGTATTTAACCATTCAAAATGACACTGTGTTCCTCCGCTATCCCTCTTCTTATCCTCTCTGTTCCGTAGTTCCTGGGTGTCTGATCGAGACTATCTTAAAAGACCTCCACAATCCGTAGGACCATTGTGTCTAACGGCATACTGAAAGGCCACCCATACTCGTTTTTGGGGGTGCCGTTACGTTCGTCAGCACACCTATTTTGCCGGTCGTGTTCAATAAGCGCTTCCTACAAATCACCCGCCTCATCTTCCCGTGCACCGTTACAACCCATTACCACTAGTTTCCTTGGCGAGCGAGTCGGGCTAGACATAATCGGAACTTTGCCAATCTCAGTCCGCGGGTATGAATACATCCTTGTGATGGAGGACCATTTTACGAAGAGGACAGATTCTTTACCCCTCCTCAGCCCAGACGTGCCGTCTGTGGCAAACAACATCAGCCATCTATGGATAAGTCGTTAGGGCGCACTCCTTTCTTTTCATTTAGTGTGGAAAAAAGTTTGTGTCTCAATTGCTGAGGGAGGTCTGTGAGATGTTGGACGTAAGCAAAACACAGGCAACCCCCTACCACCCTGAAGACAACGGCCTTGTAGAACGAACCAAATACACGATCCACAACCTCCTATCCACGTTTTATATGGACAGCCACGAGTACGACGAGGATGCCAACCTATCCCTTTGCCTCCTGGCTTACCGCGTAGCGATCTAAACCTCCACCGGGTTCACACCGCATTACTTGTGGACAGGCCCCGAGCTTCGCCTTCCGGGCGACCTCCGCTACCCTCTTCATCCCCCATCCCAACCACATCCGAACTTTTGCCACAAAAATCTGTTAAGTCACACGATCCGCACACAATGCCATGCGCATAATCCGAAGAACTACATCTCTCCACCAAAAAAGCAGTTCAACGTGCAAACCTCTGGCATCGCCTTTCAAATAGGTGACCCAGTAATGCATTTAAATGCCATACCAAATCGCGGTACTTCTGCAAAACTTTCACACCCTTGGCGAGGACCATTTGTAGTTATCGATATTATAGCTCCAACCACCATTCTACTACGAGGCGCTTTCTTCACCAAATCATCCTCCTTCACGCAACATTTCTCCAAACTGAAATGCTACGGCGGCCACCTCTCCATCTAAACTCCCGATTCTCTACCCATTCTTCCCGCAGACCAGGCATACCAGTAGCCACATAAGTAACTGTGCCGCCCCCCTTTCGACCCCTACTGCACTGAGAACAGTGCTGCACCTTAGATAAGGGCTATGTAATGGACCACATCAGGGCACACCATCTACACTAATGCATAGAAAACACCCTCACAATCATCATAATGTACCTGATTCAATCATGGTTTCCTAGAAACCATGGCTTGGAAGGCTGCCAATCTGACGCTTACACCAGATCACGCCGTCGGCCCAGTGTATGTGCTGTGTGTATCGAGTGGCTGACCAGTGGACTGGGAGTCAGACGGCGATGGCTTCTCCATATCCCCTGAGTAAGTGAATCCTGATATGTGCGTTATGGGGGCCAGGTCGTGCTGTGGCGCGCTATCAAGCAGTCGTCATATTGCATTTGATAATTGGTATTTTTAACTGATTCAATTCAATTCACTAAATTAAACGAAACAAGCATGAGCCTTTTAGTACCCTTTTTATAACGTAAACTAAAATGCCGTTAACAGAGAAGCCATGTGGGTTGCAATAGTACAAAGACAATCAGGCAATATGGCAATTGGGGTGTAAGTCTTAAGGGTTAAGTTAATTTCCTCATCACTCTGGCTCATTTTGGAACATAAATCGTTCATGGTTCCTTTTTAACCTTTCCAGTAACGAAAACATCACAACATCTGCAGGGAAGGCATTCCATGGTTCAATCATTCTGACAGAAAAGGAGAACTTGCGCACATCCCGCCTGGCTTGCTGAATGCGCATTTTTAATGGGTGGCCCCGGAAATGGGTAGTGGTAACACATTCAATGCAGCCCGCAAATGCCAGACAGCAATCAAATTCCTTCACAAAGCGGAACGTCTGAAGTAGATCCCCACGCATTTGCCCATAGATCAAGTGGAACTGATTTAGATTTGTAAAGCAGTTTGCGTATGACAAGGAGCTTTGACTCTTACCCATTTTCGTGGCTCTCCTCTGTACTCTTTCAAGACAGTTCAGCTCTTTAACTGTCCAGGGTCTCCAGGCTTTTGTAGCATATTCCAAATGCGGCCTCATAAATGTTCTGAAAATCAAAGCGAAGAGATCTTTATCGAAATCAAAGATGGCTATTCCGATGGCGTGCATCAAAGACGTTGCCATGTAAGCCACTCTCGAGCAGTTAGAGGACGGTTTTACAGTGGTGATCATAAGCACACCCAGGTCGTTTGGGGTTCCACATCTTGTAAGGCTGTAGGGTTGAAAACGTAGCTTCTACTGTGGGCGGATGCGAATGAGTTGTCTAAGCGACGTATTGCAGAGTCAATCTTTGCATTCACTTTTTCCTCCCCTCCTTTTAAACTAGCATCGCACACTCTTGACAACCTTGATACTTTCCTCCGATTTTTCCAACCCTGATGATGGTCTCCAGGTTCAGTTGATGATCGAGGCGGGTTCTGATGGTTTTGCCTCTTTGATTGTTGGACTATGCAGTCAGCAAGGTCGCATCTCGATGATGATCTCATGACCTCTACTGTCCCCTCTTCGTTTCGACCCTGTTGTCCACGATGAGTTCATCCTCTCTTTCACCTCCACTGGTGGTTATAAACAGTAGCTCTGACTGTTATATTATCTCTCACCCGAAAAGGAGCGTTCAGAACCCTCAGCAACATCAAAATACTATCCCATTGCATCAAGCTATTAATTTTTTTAGTGAATAAGTTTTTTCTTTTAGTTTTTTTTAATTGGCGGCTCACCAAACTCCACCTCCGATTTAACCGTAGGAGTTTTTAACTGTTTCTTTTCTAGTTCAACGTATATGCCAAAGATTGTTGACGTTTGTTTTAAAAATGGCAAATCGTTCTGAAGCGGATATGCTTACCATACTACTCATTTCTGCTCACATAATGCAGCAATTATCCACTTTGTATTTATTTAAACCAAGATACTAAGTTTGTAATGATGGGGCCCTCTGGGCCTTAAATATACAATTTATTTATTTATCAATGTTGAACCGCAAAAGCGAATGACTCTTCCATTCCACCAACCGGTTTAGTTTGGTCTGCGGTCTACCTTCGTCGGCAGAGCTCCGGATTACACTCCAGATTTTGATGTCCTCAGCAAATATTGCAAAACTTCGCTGTCCAGAATCATTTTCTCTCTGTGATTGATATACTATCGAATCTGTCGCTGAATTCTTCTGTAATTTATTTAAAGAGTATTTGTTGAATCTAATAAAATGCCATTGTCCGCCATCACAATTTAGGATATCTAACAGACCACAGTGGTTAACAAGGGATCTAAAAGAGAGATTTACCAGGAAAGGGAAGGCTTTTGGAAGAAATTTTGCCGATCCAATGAAAATTTAGCCTTGCAAGCATACAAAAAACTCAGAGGAACAAGGTTAAAAAGCTTGATCTTCCAAAGCCGACGAGATTACGAGAGGTATTTGCTCCAGAGAGCAGTTCACAATCCCAAATTACTCTACAGCTATGTAAGAAAAAAACCACACGTAACAGGAACCCGATTCCTGTTATGAGAAACGATGACGGTTTCGAGATATCAGAA
The DNA here is from genome assembly GCA_017591395.1 of Schistocephalus solidus. Taxonomy (NCBI): domain Eukaryota; kingdom Metazoa; phylum Platyhelminthes; class Cestoda; order Diphyllobothriidea; family Diphyllobothriidae; genus Schistocephalus; species Schistocephalus solidus. The sequence goes on along the minus strand of WEDG01002393.1, from coordinate 19,294 downwards.
AATAAAAACAAAGCTGAACACTTTTCCCAGTTCTTTCAGTCGGTTTTCACTAGAGAAGCTGTTTTTATTCCATCAAGTTACGAGACTACAGGAGTGCCACTTATTCAGGATATGCTCTTTCAAGAAGCGGCGGTCTTTGAAGAACTAAAAAGTCTGAAGGCATGCAAATCTCCTGGCCCCGACGAGATTCCAGCAAAGCTACTCCTCGAACTTGCTCGAGAGCTGGCGAAACCGCTATCGTTGCTGTGCCAGAAATCGTTCGATACGGGAATTCTTCCTACCGACTGGAAAACAGCCCACATCGCACCGCTTCACAAAAGTGGTAGTCGTGCATTTGCTACAAATTACAGGCCTGTCAGCCTGACCTCAATCTGTTGCAAGGTTATGGAGAAGGTTGTCAAAAAGGAATTGATGATTTATTTAGAAACCCGTAACCTCTTATCGACTGCACAATACGGTTTTCGTAGGGGAAGATCGTGTGTTACGAACTTACTTTATACGATGCAAAGCTGGACAAAAGCACTCGATGCAAAAGACACTGCGCACGTGGCCTACATTGATTTTCAGAAGGCCTTCGATAGTGTTCCACACCAGCGTCTCCTTCACAAGTTGAGAATGTTCGGTATTGGCGGCAAACTTCTTACGTGGATCAAGAATTTTCTCGTCGGTCGTTCCCAAGTGGTCTGTGTAGGCGGATCGCGATCAAAGCGCACAGTCATCGAGAGTGGAGTCCCACAAGGTTCAGTGCTCGGACCGATCCTATTTCTCTTGTTCATTAATGATTGTGTACAGGAATTGGACTGTAACTTTGCTATGTTTGCGGACGATATAAAAATCTGGAAAGTTATCCACAATGCTGCTGATGCAGACAATTTCCAAGAAAATCTTCGTCGATTGGACGAGTGGTCCCACAAATGGCTCTTGTCCTTCAACTCAAACAAATGCACCCTGCTATGTCTGGGAAATCGAAATCAGGTCACTGATATGCGACCCTACTATTTGAACGGTTTACCACTCCGAGAAGCACACACACAGAAGGATCTTGGAGTTTGGATGAAAGACAACCTGAAGCCTTCTACGCAATGTTCCAAGGCAGCTAAATCCGCCAATTCAATACTGTACGCTATCAAGCGGGCATTTAAAGTTTTCGATGAAGACTGCTTTTCTCAAGTCTTTGGTACGTTTGTAAGGCCACATCTTGAATATTCGATCCAAGCCTGGCGACCGTGGATGCAACAGGACTACAACATGCTCGAAAGGGTGCAGCGGCGAGCCACAAAAATTAGTAAGAGGTCAATCTGAACTGCCATATGAGATTCGTCTAAATAACCTAAAGCTCTATCCTCTGAGTTATAGGCAGTTGCGCGGAGACTTGATACAAACCTTCCGTATCGTGCGTGGCATGGATTGTGCCCTCCTATGTGATGACTTTTTCCAACTCGCCACTACGAAAAAAATCTCCGAGGTCATCCATTCAAACTAAGTGTGCCCCAAGTAAGATTGGATGTGAGGAAGTATTTTTTCACCAACCGTGTCGTGGAACCGTGGAATAACCTACCTGAGGCGATTGTTATGTCCCAGTCTGTGTATACATTCAAACATCGGCTTGACATACATATGTTACAGTACCACGAAGACTATGTGACTACTTAACCTTAACAATATCAGTGTACCACGTAAACCTGCCTGCATTCACTTGACTGTTACTTCTTTAATTTGCTTCTTATTCTTGCTACTTTTATGTAACAAATAGGGATTTCAAAGGCGTAAGCCTATTTTCCTCAAATACACTGAACTGAACTGAACTAATCGGTACTACTCTAAGCTTTGTCAGGAAATTTCCCCTTTGGTAAATGATGACAAAAAATATTCCTTCTCAACGACACTAAAAACGGGGGAACTGTTTAGCGCATGCTTTGCGAAACACCTACGCCTGAGTCCGAACCAATTTACTCTTTTAATCCACCTTCAGATAGAATACTGAAGTCAAGCGTTGTCTTCATAGACGTTATTAACAAACTCATACATCGTTAAAAAAACTCCAACTGCTCTGGAATGGACTGTATCCCGAACTCGGATTATCAAGCAGGCATTGGAACCTCCGGGGTTGCTTGGTTCTCAGTTTATATTTCAAGCAAAATTTCTCGGATAATGGAAGACATGAAGTATCTTTCCAGTTTTATATTCTGGATCACGGTCCAATATTTATAACTATCAGCGAGTGTATGCAAATTCCTCTCTAGCAAACCTTCACGAAAGAAGATCGTTTACAATGAAATTCCCAATTTTTGTCATGTTAATCAGCCTTTCAACTCTACTCAGCATGGATTTTTACCTGAAAGTTCGTGGAAAACTTGTCACTTAGCCCTTCTTAATCTTATTACATCTCTACGCAATGAAGAAAACACCGTGGAAGTTATCTACTTTGAGCTTAATAACCCCTTTAACAAGGTGCCATATATGTCCTTTGGTAAAACTTCATGCCCTCGGCATCCGGCCTCTACAAATTAATTCAAGCGGGTCTTTCTTATCAAACCGTTAGCTGGAAGTTCCTGTTGGTAATAGCTACTCACCGCTTCGTTTGAGGAAAAGTAGTGGGCTTCAAGGCACACTTCGGTATCCACCACTCTTTCTGCTTTATTTATTTATTGCCAGCATACAGGCAAGGTCAGAAGAGATATACAATGGAGGATCGAGCTAACACTCAAACAAATTCAGATGGTTCTTTTAGGTGATTTTGAGGAGAAAAAATTTGGCTAATTGAATGATTAAAATTTTGGACGTGGAAAAGTTGACACAGGTGCACGTTGTAATCTTTCTCCCTTCCGTGTTATAAATCCGGTATTCTGACCAGATAAAGGTGTGTCGGCGAATGGGTGATCGTTGCCAACTGAGGAATTAATCGAGTACGGACTGCAGAGCCAGCCAAATTGCCCTCAGTAGGAAGCCGGGCACAGAGTTCAGAGTCTGCGAACGCCATTAGAACGGAAAAGAGATTTGACCGAGTCAGCACTCAAAATTCGTGTAAGGTGTCCTAAATGTAGAAAACTAGTGACAGCTCTCTTAAACGAAGGATAGCTCTGCTGAATTTTGATATTTCTGGGTAGGTTATTCCATGTCGCTATGGCATTTACGGAAAAAACTGGCGTGTCGGAGGAAGAAAAAAAAATATCTCGATGACTGTTGCGCCGAGAGTGATCGAGCTGCCTCAGAGTAGTAAAAAGGTTAAAGGTTCAACTGCTTAAATGTTTAAACTGTCAAAATATTCCCCTTCGTAATCCACAAAGCCACAACGGGTCGATGTTAGTAGGCGCACTGCGGTTTTTGTAGGACAGGTTTCAGTCTTCTGAAGACAATACTCTTTAGTAAATAGGCGCTGAACTAATTCTATCTACTTCCATTCACTAGCACACAGAAGGCTACAAGAAACGAGCAGTATTCCAGACTAGGTCAGACAAATTTTATAAAGGCTGATTCTAATAATGATGATTTTTAAATTTCTGAGAATATACCCAGTGGTTCGGCAGGTTTTCGAGACAATCAAAGTGCAATGCTCTGACAAATTAAGACCACTAGAATATGATATGCCCAGATCCTTTATAACTCCGGGCCAATTTAGGTCGTGACCGTCTAAACTTAGCTGGGGCTGTTGATTGTCGTTAACAACCATTATGAAGAATTTGTGCCGATACAAGTAAAGGTGCAACGTGTAACGCCACTGAGCAAAGGGCTGAAGATCCTTTTTAAGAGCTCAAGTACAAGGTTACGATTGGTCGGTTTATATCGGTAGACAACTTTTAAATCATATGTTTACAAAAAGGGCCTATCATACTGAAAATGATCAGGAAAATCGTTAACAAAAGGCAAAATAGGAGTGAATCAAGCACAATAACCTGAATTACTCATTTCCTCACATGTGTGGGGTTGGAGAAAACATTAAAAATCTTAAATCGTTGTGTGCATGCATCCAAATAGTAGGATATTAAGTTCAGAAGCTTGTTACCTATGCCGAAGGAGGCAAGTTTAAACAGGAGGATATCATGGTAAACATAATCAAAGCTTAAGTGAAATCGAAATAAATGGTACAAAGAGCAAACCGCTATCTGTAGATTGTAGCACATGATCAAAGAACGAGAGCTGGCCGGTGTCGCGAGATCTTGTATCGAGGAACCCATGCTGAGCAGCATTTAGTAGCTTATTCTCTGTTAGGTGATGCATCATTTTGTTTTTGATCAAGGCCTCTAAGATCTCCGAGGCTGTGGGAAGTGTATTTATTGGCCAAAACTTTTCAAATGACTTAGATCGGCCGTGTTTTGGAATAGGCAAAATGTGCGATTCCTTCCATAAAATAGGGAAGGTTTCGCCTTCAAGATCAAGATTAAATATCTAATGGAGAAGGAGCGGAAAGGTATAATTGGCATCAGCCTTAAGAATGCTGACCGGATCGCCATCTGGTCCAGGACTGTAAGATTAACGAAAACGCCGAACGGCTCCGGTCACGTCCCAAAGGGTAAAAGTTAAGGTGTTGAGGACGGTACCGTTCCAAACTCGGATGTTCGGAAAGGGAATGACCGAAGGTTCACTTAATGTTCTGGACAAGAAATCATCGAAGCTAATGGCTGTCAACTTAGCGTCAGCTATGAAGTTTCCTAAAGTGTCTCGAAGTATGAGGTGCTGCGTTTTTCCATGCGCTTTTACTGTGCGCGAAAAGAGTTTTACAAAATTTATCAAAGGGTTTTCGGAAAATTTGACCTCATCAGCTAGTTTTTTTCTTCAGACAGCCTCTTAGCCTGCTCAAAAATTAGTTGGATCAAGGGCAGGATGGAAGTGTCAGTTTGTAAATGAAAACAACGTGAGAATCTACGTAGTCTACGGCGGAAAGATATAGGGAGGTCAACTTCATCCCTGACATTAATTATTTTCGTAAGGGGAACAAAGCTAGAAATAAGTGGACCTCGAACTTGGTACAGTGTATCAGTACAAACGTGCACATCCAAATATACAAAGAAGTCAGACCAATCGTGGGAATAAAGATGGTTCAGTAATTTTCCCATATTTGCTGATTAGAAATCACGGAAAACTATTTTTTTGGAAAATGTTTTGTCAGCCTCTAGTTCTAGCGTAATAAAAACTATGGCATGGTCATAACTCCCAATTGGGTCTAAATGTGACACTGTCAATGGCTGATAACCTCTATATAAAATAGAATCAAGGTATGTTTGATTCTTGGTTGGGAATAGCAACCAGCTGGTCCCACATACCGATATCTATGGCCTCAAGTAAATCTTCGGAATTTGCAGGACCGGATGCTGGAAACCATTGAAATTAAGGAAGATTGAAGTCACCTGCAAGCAAACAGTACTTCACATTTAAGTCAACTGCGACGTGAAATGCCTGCGAGAGACAGAGATCGTTATCCTAGCTGGCTTTGGGTGGGCGATAAACACAACCAACGAGTAAAGAGTAGTTATCCTTTAGAACAACTTGGAGCCAACAGCTATCTTCTACCGCGGTAGATTGTCGATAGTCCGATGGCAGAAAGGTAATTGGTTGCCAAACGGAGATACAGCTTCCTCCGCCATGGCCCTCGTGTCGATCAGTCTGAGTGTAGGCATAGCCCAGTATAGAGAGTTCGGAGTTGGATACGCAGGGTGTTGCCAGTGTCTCTGTAAGTATTACAATGTTGGGGCGGTGGATGAAAACCAGAGTCTGGAGCAGAGGCATCTAATTAAGCAGAGATCTGGCATTTATAGCGAAATGTGTAAGGGGACACGCTTTCGATTTCAGAAATGGGATAGTGAGGCTCTCAGATTGACTGCCTTCGGCCAAAGAAATGCTCTTTTCACTTTAAGTATTTGGCCGTCCCTTATTTTGAGATGGGCCTCGTCATTGGTCTTTCGTCTTTCCAGTTCTATTATTAATTTTTCATCTTTATTCGCAATTTCAGCTCGTATTACGGCTGAAAAAAGAACTACAGAATGCACAATCCACAGGGAGGGTTTTCTCTGTAGCAGGAGTTGTGCCTTGCTTCGTTTTCCGAGATGATTTTAAGAGATCTTGATCGAGGATTTGAATCTAGTTCTGACGGAGCCATCCTTATTCTATATGCCATGAGAATGTGATGGACTAGCTGTCCGTAAGTAAAGTTTTGCATACAATTTAAGGAGATCTATGTCATATTTAACTGGCTCCTTCAAATTATTGACATTGACTTTCGGACCCCTTTTATAACTGCATTCTGTTTCCGACTCAATTGGGCGCCCGTTTGCATCTCAGATCTTTCAACTGAGCGAGTACTTGTATCCAGTTCACTTGGTCTGATAGGTCCCGATTAACCGGATTTTGGCTGGCTGGAGCCGAAACGTGAACAAATTGGTCTTCTTAGACTTCTTCGTCTTTTACTTTGCAAACTCACCAACCTCTTCCACATCGCTTTTTGGTGCAGCATCCGGCAGTGATGCGGCGCTGGGTTGCAAAGCCAGATCATAGCTGATTCTGCCTGAGCTAAGTGACGATGGTTTGGAGCAAAGACTAAATGGGACGGCTTTTTGAACTAACGAACCTTCCTATGGTTTATTGGGTTCAGTACACACGATTCCTTTTATGTGAGTTTTAGGTATGTTTAAAGAGGTTTTATATGCACATGAACTTTTCGTTACGGTAGGTTTTGTACGGAAAATTGCTTTTTTAACAGGTGTACGATAACAAGAGTTTTTTAAGGTATCTATTTCTTGCTTTAGATTAGCTACCTCCTGATCCATCCCGAAAAATATCTGGAGGAGGCTGAAACACCCCATACAAGTTAATTTTCGTAAACTACATAAACTATACTTACTGGACTTTTTGCCCGTTAAGCGGGAGGTGCACAATTAGCAGAATAGTGGTAGTTGCAATTATTCTCTGCAAGTATATAAATTAGCTGACCGCACTCATTGTCAACGTGGCCGAGTGGTTAGAGGCGTTAGTAGTCGGTCCTTCGCGATTTTGCGGCCCAAGTTCGAAATCAGGTCACGGCCCATTTGTTCGTTGCAATAAATTTAAGGCACCTGCGTTTTGTATGCTTATGGGGATACAAAGCAAATGCAATTGATGTTAGAATCGTCACAAAATTAGTGGAGTCCATAACGATATTTGTGAATATAACTACATGAGGATATGAACAAGGATATAAGAATAAAAGGATATAACGACTCAGCCCCTTCCGCGATTGAGAGCAAAATCAGGGAGCACAGAGCCAGCGTGAGTTTCGGAAATGAGTCAAGATCGAAGCTTGCAGGTCCAGGTAAGATAAATCCTGGGGCAGGGAAACATCCGCAGCAGTGAAATTGTTTCAAAACAAGAGAATCCTTGCGTCCAAGTTGCCATGTCTGAACTCGGGAAAATATTCAGACAATCCTTCAATAATTTCCAAGCACCGTGTCTTCTACACTGAGGTAGGGACTAAAAACTCTAAGGCTCGAAGGACTTGAAATTTGAAACCAATTTCAAACGACGTGCCGTTGAGGTGCAGTAGACAGGTCAGACGTCTCACGATGTCTTTTCTGATGGCAAAGGCGACACTAGCATTGCGTCGCTCTGCCTTTGGGCGGCCGCTCCAGAAGGTGTAGCCAGCACCCACCTCCTCCAGCTGACTTTGTTCAGAGAATCGGTCTCGCTGAGAGCAGCAATATCTACCTTGTGGCACACCAGTTCCCGAGCGACTAACGCCATTCTCCGTTCCATCCGGTTGCTCCCCGGATTTTCTAAAAGGAAACAAACATTTCAGGCTGCTAGTGTGCGTGGACTCACCCGAGCGGCTTAGGGAGTATGGCGCGGGGAAAGGAGTGGGGGCATTGTTAATTGTTTGAGTTTTTCGACTGCGTATGCTGCAATCTGCAAGCCGCGACCGACTTCAGAAGACGTGATACCCAGTATTTGTTTAGGGAACCTTTTATAGCCCCTTCCTCTGTGCGGAGGTAAGCAATGTTGCCCCTAAATATGGTTGTTTGGACATCCCAGACGGCTGCTGAACTTTACTAAAGGTCACGGTATTGTTTTATTGGGAGAGCGATCCGCGTTAGCCTGGACCGACTACGGGATTACTGTCGCACTTTCCATACGACTTTTCAGATTGGGAAGTTGGTGAGAAGTTCGAGAGTCAGACAAACCCGGTTTGGAGGCAAACAAAACACCAGAGACCCTCACCTGGTTTAGCCCACTGGTGGTGATAGTTGCCGGGGTGTTGCCGCTGGGAAGAACCCAGTTTCGGAAAGTAACAGGTGAAACTTGTGTACCTGTTTGAGGCGGCCACAGGAGCATTCATCACCTGTAAGAGACAAATGGCGCGAACATACGCTATCTCTGTGGAATTAAATCTAAATATTACCACCTACACCCCACACACACAATAGTTCGACCATCCTTTTCTGAAGATATCCAGCGTATGCTCCAGAGAAGGGTGGTTCAGGAACGTCGACTTTTGCGCAAATTACTTTTAAGTGCTATTAGACTTACACTGCATCTACCACACTCTCTTTTCCCTTTCCCGCCCGTGCCTGGTGTCAAAACCTAATCAAGAAGACCAGAAACGAAATCAGGCGCAGGTAAATGAAATCCCACCATAGCAGTAAATGGCAACAGTTGGTGGTGCGGCATAAACCTCACCTACGCCTGCCAAAGTTGGGCACACGCACCCCCATGTTCGGCATTTTTAATGGGACCGCATCCTAGAATGAAAATGCCTGCCTCAGCCTATTTGGACTCCCGTGTGGGTCCAGCGCATCTTCCACGCGGCCAATTTAGGGAGCACCCACCCACACACACTTAATCCGTTCCGTCTTTACGAGAATTCAATGTACTATGAGGAGCAATTTATTCGGTACGCTGTGCAGGTTGCCGTGAGGGGGCTGTTTGCTAGTGTGGCAGAACAAAGCGTCCATTCAGGAGCTTGTGAGCAACAGTGTCTGGTTTATGCGTTTGTCCAGTGCATTAGGGAATGACTGGAAAAGTGTGGGGCATGTGTATGTTGGTTAACTGGCTACTTTAGCAGTGTGCAAAGACAAAGTTTGGCATGTGACTAAGCTGGCCGGTCGATGCGCGTAAGGTGGCCCCAATTGTGGTCGAAGACGTGATTAAGCTCAGATCAAGTCTGAGGGGGTACCACGCCTCAGCTGATTGCCTGCTGGTAAGCAAGCTCTTCGTGGCCGTCGAGGCCTCGGAGAAGGTACAGTGGAGTGGTTGCTTCAACTCCCCACACGCCAAATGAAATGAAGGCGTTGATATGCTAGTCAGTCACAAATCCCCACCGGTGCACATTTCGGCCGGATTATTAAGGACAAACCAGAGGTGGATCGTCACTAGCAGGTGGTAGTGACGGCAAAATCTGTGACTGGGCGCTGGGTTTGGGTGAAGTTGGTTCAGCGTCCTCGAAGAAGGCTGGTTTTATAAGATCAATGCTGATGGTTTCTGAATTGCCATTTCGATTGATGACAAATTCCGTGTCAGATCGCCAAACAACTTTACACTGCCCACCACAGGAAAGTGGAAGTGGCCGGCATGAAGTGCGATACCGGTCCAGGACAAATTCCAAAGTGTCCAGGTCGGGAGAGATGCCGGTGAAGCCCGAGGCGGCGTTGCGCGAAGATCGCGCCTGGCACTGCGTAGTTGGTCTACATAACCACTAGCATCAAATTATGTAAGCATATTTGAAGGTGATATCTGAAGATGATATCGGCTGCAGTGGAATGGATGGACAACCTCATATCTGGAAGCATCGAGCTGAACCATGAGGGCCGTCGTAAGCTGTCAATTGCAACGTTCCACGAGACTGTTTACCTGGAGATGGTAGACCGTCGCTCGAAGCTGGTTATCTCAGGGAAGAGACGTGAGCTTAAGGAAAAACTTGCACTCAAATTTTAATCCATATTTGGTTGTGCAGTCGCAGGAACAACAAAAATGGACACGCAGTGCGTCAGAATGGCCTTAAGTATGGCTTTGACACTGATATCTGGAATAGGCACAGCAATTAGCCACAGAATAAGCGGTCCACGCAAGGCAGTAAGTAGGAAGAATTGTTAAGAGATGGGAGAGGAACTAACAGACCAAGGTTGATGCGACTAAGATGCGCATCAGGACTGATGAAGGTGTCTACCGGAAAACTGAGTGTCGATTAAATTTGGACCATTGAAGGTTGATGTTGCGATAAACGAACCCTACAGTTATGAGTTTCACTGTCGCCCGAATTCCAGGGTGGGATGGGCCGTGAAAAACAGTGAATACCTATTGGCGCAAGGTTTTTGGGACAAAGGGACGTTTGTGTCCACTTGAAAAGTAACAAGTGATAGTGCCGGCTTGAGTGGGAAGAAGGAAATCCTGAAAAAAACGAAGGATATGAAGTGGAAAAAATTCAGGATGTTCCTCATCAGATCTTTGAGTTGCAACCATCAATGTATATTCGATGGGTTGTGTCGTGATTTTGTTTATCTTTATTCGCGACAGTGCATCAGCAACCACGTTTTCCTTATTGTTGACATGTTGCGTGTCTAAAAATAATGTGAAGGCCATCTCATTCGTAGTAGTTGTTATTTCATGAAATGGTCTACAGCCACCACATAACACCAGAGAAGCCGTGCTTTAGACTGCAACTGCAGCCCTCCATAGCAGTACCTAACCGAACATCCCTTTATTCCGTTGTGTTTTTCGCATTCCACTGAAATTTCTTCCCATCATATTAATCAATTACTTCTTCTTTCACAACACATGTTCACTGCATACGAGCACCTCATGTTTGCGAATTTAATGCATCATTAGCTCAGCGTCTTTTCCTACCATGGCTTAATTCATGTTCACGCGCAACTTTAGGCTACAAGTTCCATCACATGCTTTTCAGGCAGGTCCTATCATCGATTTCCAATGGAACCAATGGCATGTTATTCCAACATATAATCAGATCCAGTTGGCATGTGCACTATACAGAGCTCATCATCTGACAGATTTCAATCAGAATGGAAATTCAGCACATTCAGTCTTGCCATGTGATTGGTCGCCCTTTATTCTGCCACCTATTCTCTGAAGTGCTAAATTTATTTTCATTCCCATCCTTTGATTCACAACAAGCCCGTTTCAACCAGACACTGCATATTGACTCCTGAAGTTAATAAACATACGATGCAAACGTTTTGACATTTATGTGTACGATCAATAAACTGAAGGCTGATCAGTAGCATTCGACTTCTCACACGACAGTTTGACCGTCGATTTCAACAAGGTCCACCGTATGCTCCACACCAGGTGGTGCAGGGACGGTGACTTGCGCGTGAATAAGTTTTAAGTGATAGTAGCCTTGCGCTGCAGCTAACGAACTCTCTCCTCCTCCTCCACCTGAGCCCAGTGTCAAGAGAGAGTCAAGAATACCGGAGATGGGAGAGGGTGCAGGTGGCTGGCGCGACCGGAGCCACACCTTGGTGTGCCACCACACCTGGCTCGGATCCCATGGATTCGGAGTGCCATAAAGGCCACATTAAGAAGAAGTCATTGCAGCCTGAGTCTCAGTCCACCAGTCAGCCACTCCACACAAAACACACATCGGGCTTACCATGCGGTCCGAGTTATCCCGTCAATTAGTAAACTTCCAAGCCACGGCTTTTAACGCATCATGATAGTTTCAAGCACGTCAGATTGTTCATAGTTAGTAAAAGGCGCTGAGTTGTTAACCTCACTCTCTCCCCCACCCCCACAATCAGACCACCATCCGAGCGAGTCAGTTGTCTGATGTGGGAGTAGGCGCAATGGCTGACGGGTCGGCGTACCCGTCTTCGCGCGCCACAGCACGGCCTGGCCCCTCATAACGCACACACAAGGATTTACTTACTCAGGGGATATGGAGGAGCCATCGCCGTCTGACTCCCAGTTCACTGGTCAGCCACTCGACACAAACAGCACATACACTGGACTGACGGCGTGGTCTGGTTTAAGCGTCAGATTGGCAGCCTTCCAAGCCACGGTTTCTAGGAAACCGTGATTTTATCAGGTCCATTATGATGATTTAGAGGGTCCTGTCTATGTATTAGTGTAGATTTCGGTGGCTGATGTGGCTTAGCCTCCGGTGGTTTACCGCAGGTTGTCGTGGAGGCGCATGTGTCCTAATAGGCACATGTGGTGTGTAAATGTGCGGGATTAGTGACGGCAGTATAGGCGGGCACGGCATCTGTATGTCGGAGCCCCAGGCACTGCATCAACAGCCTCCGTGCGATGGATTCGCAGGTGAACGACCAGGCCAATGCGTGAGTTGAAGTTGCGTGCGCAGCGTGGGCAGGAGAAATTTGTAGAGGCTGGGGGTTTTCATTCATGGTAGTGGGTTGGCAGTGGCAGTAAGAAAAGCAGGAGTGGAGGGTGTGCATGGGGTATCGGTGTTGTCGGAATTGCGGTGAATTACGCTGTCATGGATGCGCATGTGACCGAATAAGCCCGTCTGATGAGTAAATGCGTGAGGAAAGTGAGGGCAGTGGAGGCGGCGATCTCTGCTGTGTGTTGGTGCTTCAGGCACTGGTTCACCAGTCTCTGTACGATGGATTCGCAAGTGACCGACCAGGCCAATGCGTGAGGTGAATTTGCGGTCGCATTGAGGACAGTTTAGGAAAGAGTCCCCACAGTTGATTGTGGTGGTGGTAGTGAATGCGAAGGCGGTGGTGGTTGCGGTGGTGGGGGTAACAGGCGATAAGTATTGGGATGTGGTCTTAATGACGGTGGGAGTAATGGAATTGATGCCAGGAGTGAGGGTGGGGGAGTCTGAAGGAAGGTGAATAGAATTTTACGTAGAAGTTGGAATCATCGAATTGTTGGTGCATTGCGTCCGAAGATGTCCATCCAGGCCTATTAACGCGCGGAAGATGCGTTGACAGCGCGGGCATGTTGACAGGGCCTGGGCATCGACGATGTTGGGTCCGGGGCGCTGGTGACTTTCGTGCCGCTCTTTTGACCTTCGCAGCGGTGATCCGTTTGGCCTCATAAATTGCTGAACCAGTCTTCACGGTTCTTATCCATGCCGGTCTATCCTGGGTGAGGTCCTCCCAGGTCGCCGGGTTGATTTGCAGTTGCTTCAGCGATTTCTTCAAAGTGTCCTTGTAGCGTCGTTTTTTTCCTCCCTGTTGGCGAGCGCCCGTAGTGACATCTCTCAGAAAAGTCGTTTGGGTAGACGCTCGTCGTCCATTCTTACCAGGTGGCTGCTCCATTGCAGTTGCACTTTCCTCAGCATGGCGTGGATGTTGAGAATTCTGGTCCGCTCCAGGACTTCCATGTCCGGGATCCTGATTTGACTACTAGGAATGCAGTGACAACATTCCGATCTTGGGTATACTGATCTCATTAAGTAACATATGCGCGCTCTTCAAATTCAGTATGAAAAACTCCAGCTTAGAGGAATTTACTCTCACCGACATTTTGGATTACTGGACACTCTAGCAGACATTCGTCATTAAGCGTTGGACCAGAATCGGCACTAGCTTCATTTCATAAGCCCAGAAAAGGCTGCCAGCCGAAAAAACCGATATCTTCCTGACCACTGCTTCTCAGCCACTTAACGAGATTTTCCAATCTAGGAAAGGCTAAGTCGCTTCAATACTTTATTAATACAGTTGATCTGCCTAGAAACCTCGTCCCATAACTTTAAGAACGTTTCGATTTTTGTGATCTGTCATCGTAGACAAAAGTAAACCCTCAAGTCAAAGTGCCAAATGCGTACCGCGAGCGAGAACTGAACCAGAGCACCAGTGCGTGGTAAGCTGCGTTGCTATCACTTCACCACCGTCCCACGCCAATTTCGCTGATGTGAATTTATATGATGGAAGAATCACGCATCATTCTATGAAAGAGTGCAACTCTGTACGCTCTTTTTAAACTGGTCTCCTGGAAAACGGGCCAAGAATTTCTATAGATTGCTGGATGTCAACACCGAAGACGTAGCATGTACGAAAAGCTCCATACTCCTGCAAAACGTTTTAAAAATGGAAAAGGGTATCAAGGGCCAAAATATGGAGGTAAATCATGTGAAGAAACTTCCTCGCCTTTTACCGGAAGAGAAAAAATTGGCGATGATGGACACTGAGCAAGAAAAAACTGTGGGGAATAGCAATCTACGTTAAAAGAGCAATCATGTCATCTGAACGCATAATTCCTTGTCCTTGTAACCGCGAAGCAGTTTGCTTAAAACTAGAGGCGCGGAAGGCAAAATTTGAATTTCTTGAATATATACAGACCGCCAGATCAAACTACAGATATTGATGAGATGAGGTTCGAAATATTTAAAGATGCAGCTCAGGCCCAAGAAACAGTTTATGCCGGAGATTTTAATACACCATTGATTAAGTGGAACAAATTTTCCGTTAACGTTTTGCGGTATTTGTTTAGCTCCAGACTATCAAAGTTCAAGATAACGAAAATAATAATTGTATTATATACCGGTTTACAGGCAACATCAGTTGAAATATGCAGTGCGGATCAGGCTAGTAGTGAAAAAAAAACTCCCTGGACGTAAAGCTTTATTAGTGTTTTTCTTAACTTTATGTTACTCAGGAGAAAAAACTGCTGCCCATGTGATGATGGCGGGGTAGGGCTAGCATAAGTGCAGTGGCTTTACAGTCTTTACAGTTTCTGAAGTCTATTTAAGGAGCCAGGATTTTGCTCCAGACAAGAATGCATCCCTGGACGGTTGCTCGATGTCTGCTGAAGAATTCACTGGTTGCAGGCTGCAGAGACGGTGACATTGTCCTCGCGGTAAGACCCGAGGTTGGGCTCAGATTGTGCGCAATCTGTCGATCCGGAAGACAGATTTGACCATGTTGGCACCCCGAATTCCTGGAAGCTGTTCTGAGTGCAAAAAACTAGTAACAGTTCTCTTAAAAAAAACAATAATTTCGAAGGATTCTTAAATTCTGGGGTATTTTATTCCATATTGCTATGGCATTTACCGAAAAAACTGATGATATTTAACGGTGCGAGCGAATGGAAGAAATAAAAAGACATTGTGATGACTGCTGCGCCAAAAATGAGTAAATGTACGACTGTGTAAATGCTTAAATAGTAAAAACTTCCCCTCTATATTTGGCGAAACCATGAAGGATCAATGTTTATAAGCCCACTGCGTTCTTGCTACGTCATATTGCGGTGCACCAACGATTAAAATCTTTTAGTAAAGAAATTTCATACCGATTCTATTTTCTTCCGTTCACTAGCGCGAAGAAGGCTTAATAGAAACGAGCAGTATTCCAGACCACACCTAACGTATATTTTATAAAAGAGGAGTCTAATATCGATGGTTTCAAAATTTCTAAGGATAAACCCGGTAGTTCTGTGTGCTTTGGAGACAATCAGGGCGCAATGCTCTGACAGTTTTAGACCCCTAGAATATGATATGCTCAGATCCTTTATAACTCCTGACAAAATTAGGTTGTGACCGCCTATACTTAGCTGGGGCTGATGATTGTCGTCAACAACCATAACGGATCATTTGTGCCAATGAAGGGAAAGGCGCCTTATGCAGCACCACTGGGCAATGGCCTCAAGATCATTTTTAATAGTCTGAGCATGGTGTCGTGATCTGCCGGATTGTATTAATAGGCAACTTTTAAATAGTCAGTAAACATTAAGGACCTATAATTCTGAAATAAACCTGGTACATCATTGAAAAAAGACAAAAAAATAGTGGGCCAAGCACACTTCTCTGAATAACTCCACTCCTCACACGTGCAGGGTAGGAGATAACATTGGAGATCTTGACATATTGTGTGCGAGAGCTCAAGTAAGAATATATCAAGTTCAAAAGTTTACCAGCAGAAAAAGGGCATGGTCAACACTATCAAAAGCCTTAGTGAAATCGAAATAGACTGCGTAAAGTGCAAAACCATTGTTGCTAGGTTGCAGGAGGTGATCAAACAAAGAGAGCTGACATGTGTCAGACGACCTTGTTTTGAGTAACCCATGCTGGGCCGCACTAAGTAGGTTATTTTTGGTTAACTTATGCATCACCTTATCTTTGATGAACATCTTTAAGATTTTCGGAGCAGCGGAAAGTGTGTTGATTGGCCGAAATGGTCAAATAACCTAGATTGACCGTGTTTGGGGATAGGTGGAATGTGCGATTCCTTCCAGGCACTGTGAAAGGTTTTACTTTCCAGAGCCAGATTAAATATCTTACAGAGAAGGACGGGAAAATATCGTTAGAATCTGCCTTTATAATACTAATCAGGACGCCATATGGTCCAGCACTTTAAATAAATAAATTGTATATTTAAGGCCCAGAGGGCCCCATCATTACAAACTTAGTATCGTGGTTTAAATGAATACAAAGTGGATAATTGCTGCACTATGTTAGCATCCATATGAACGGCAAAAATGAGCAGTATGGTAAGCATATCCTATTCAGAACGATTTGTCATTTTTAAAACAAAAGTCAACAATCTTTGGCATATACAGTGAACTAGAAAAGAAGCAGTAAAAAACTCCTACGGTTAAATCGGAGGTGGAGTTCGGCGAGCCGCTAATTTAAAAAAAACTAGGAGAAAAAACTTCTTCACTAAAAAAGTAATAGCTAGATGCAATGGAATAGTATTGTGATGTTGCTGACAACGTATTAGGGTTCGGAACGCTCCTTGTCGGGTGAGAGATAATATAGCAGTCAGAGCTACTGTTTTTAACCACCAGTGGAGGTGAGAGAGGAGGAAATCCTCGTGGACAACAGGGTCGAAACGAAGAGGGGACAGTAGAGGTCATGAGATCATCATCGAGATGCCACCTTGCTGACTGCATAGTCCAACAATCAATGAGGCAAAACCATCAGAACCCGCCTCGATCATCAACTGAACCTGGAGACCATCGTCGGGGTTGCAAAATCGGAGGAAAGTATCAAGGTTGACAAGAGTTGGCGATGCTAGTTTAAAAGGAGGGGACGAAAAAGTGAATGCAAAGTTTGACTCTGCGGAGGATGATGGAAAAATTTTACAGACCAATATAATATCAAGGGAGCTGCCTCAAATAACAGGAGGACCTTTTCGAAATCCAAAAGTTGCGAGTTTGGGAAGGAAACAGACAATAAGGATTTTATATCTTCCGAAGTTAAATGTTTGCGTAATTTGGTTTTGAAAATAGCTAATGTAGACGACAAACTAATTTGCAGGGGATTATTCCAGATGAAAGCATATTTGGAGGCAAAAGTCTGAGTACGGTTATTTGTGGAGCTAAGGGGTGGTGAAATGATCATGAAGGAATTACGAGTGGCATAGGGTCGATCTACCGGAGAGCGTTAATTTTGGGGAGATTTTGGCTAGAGTTAACGCAAAACAGGAAGCTGAGACCGGATTTGAGTTTTCTAACCCACAGAAATTTAATGTTTTCTAACTGACATCAATCCGTATAAGAGATACTGGATTCAGGGAAGAGAAAAATAGTCTTTCGAGTAAAAACCCTCTGAACTTTTTTTCAATCTTTACTGCGGTCAGATACGTTCATCAGCTCAAAGATGGGACAGCAGTATTCTAGGATAGGAAGAACAAACATGCGGTACAGGTTTAAATTTATTTCCAGAAGGAAGAAATTATGTGGTATTTGTATATTGTATATTTTGAAAAGGATCAAGCATTGCCCTTGATGACCTTATTAATATAAAACTTTCATTCCATGTGTACAGTCAATATAAAAATGGTGTACATTTAAAAATGTTTTAGTCAAAGCATAACAGCTTTAAATGCGTGTTCACATCTAAAGGCGAAACATTGTGGATGAAAATTAGAGACCGAAAGATTTTAAAAGGCTGGTTTTAATTAATCATGTTGCGAGAGTCGTATTTTGTCAAATATTATGTCATCAAGCCTTCTTTTAAAATCAGAAATGCTGTCAGAGTTAACCGTCTCACTTGGTAACGAGTTCCAAGCTCGTACCACTCGTTGGCTGAAAAAAAACTTTTTGATGTTCAATCTCGTGCGTTCGCTATTGACCTTGTAAGGATGACCACGCAGATAAGTTGTGCAGGCAAACTCGAAGAAATCCTCCGATCTCAGGGAGGAATCATGGCTCCGGATAATCCGGAATGTCCAGAGCAGGCTACACCGTAAGTGCCCATAGGAAAGAGGAAATAAGTCAAGCTTTTTCAATCTGTCTTCATACGGTAAAGTCTTAAAACCGTCGACGATCTTCGTTGCTCTCCGTGGCACCTGTTCGAGGAGGTCAACATCTCTCTTCATCCACGGTATACAGGTTGGTATTCCGTTATCTAAGTGCGGTCTCACGAAGATGCCATATACCTTTCCAAGTGATCAGGGGGCAATATTTTAAACGCACGTCTGATCCAATGCAGTGTACATGTTGCCTTCTGTACTGCTTTCTTACAGTGTTCTGAGGGCATCAAATTCGCAGTTGTCCACATGCCCAGATCTTTGTGTGATTCTACCTCTTTTAATGCAGTGCCATTAACAAAGTACTGGTGTTTCAGAGATACTTTTCGATCGGCGCTTACGTGTAGGATCACGCACTTAAATACATTAAACTTAAGCAGTCACCTAGCTGACCAGGCACTTAGTTTGTCGATATTCAACTGTAACCCTTTTGCGTCATCAGCGCAGCTGACTTCAGTCTATATTTTTATGTCATCTGCGAACATGACAGCTTCACAATCTAGGTCATTTAGACAGTCGTTCACGTAGATTAGGAAGAGAAAGCAGCCCAAAACAGAGCCCTGTGGAACACCACTTTCTGCTTTTGCCCATTCCGAGCCAGAATTTCCAACAACAACTCTCTGTACTCTGAAAGAAAAGAAACTCTTAATCCAATTGAAAAGTTTTCCATGAATTCCGACGTTCCAAATCTTCTGTAAAAGAAGCCTGTGTGGTACACTATCAAAGGCCTTCTTGAAGTCAAAAAAATAAAACATCTACTGCTGCCTTTGTCCATTGCTCGTGCGACTGAAGGGCACTCGTGAGACAGGAACGTCCTTAACGGAAGCCGTGTTGGACATCACATAGGATTCGGTTGTTTTCCAGATAGCGCATTAATTGCCTCTTGATAATACGCTCGATTATTTTACACGCTATGCAAGTTAAACTGACAGGGTGGTAATTTTCCCAGTCCAGTCGTGAACTTTCTTTATAGATCGGGGCGATGAATTCACACTTCCATTCTTCCGGGAGTTTGCTTTCTTCAAAGCACTTTTGGAATATAATAGAAAATAGTTAACACAGTTCATCAGCAAGTTCTCGAAGTGCTAATGCAGGAATTCTATCAGGTCCAGACGACTTGGCAGGCTTTATACGAAGTACTTCGGTTCTAACTA
>WEDG01002392.1:0-69240 GCA_017591395.1 Schistocephalus solidus | reverse complement strand
GTAGGCGCTGATTATGGTGGCGAACTGGTCTCCCCGAAGAGGCAGGCGGAGGCTCATCAGGCTATCATTGATACCCTGCGGCAGACAGGGCAGACGTCCCACGATGTCGTTCCGGATGGCAAAGGCAACACCAGCGTCGCGTCGCTCTGCCTTTGACCGGCCGCTCCAGAAGAAAGTGTAGCCGGCACCCACCTCCTCCAGCTGACCCTGCTCAGAGAATCGGGTCTCGCTGAGAGCAGCAATGTCCACCTTGTAGCGCCCCAGTTCCCGAGCGACTAGCGCCGTCCTCCGTTCCGGCCGGTTGCTCCTAGGATTGTCTAAAAGGGAACGAACATTCCAGGCTGCTAGTGTGTGTGGACTCACCCGATCAGCCTGGAGGGTATGGCGAGGGTGGTGGGGACGGGGCATTGTTGTTTGTTTGATTTTTACGACCGCGTATTTTGCGATCTGCGAGCCGTGGCCGGCTGCAGAAGACGTGATAACCAGCATTTGTTTAGGGCAACTTTTCTAGCCCCTTCCTCCGCGAGGAGGCAAGCAGTGCTATCCCTAAATAGGGGTGCTCGGACATCTCAGACGGCTGCCGAACTTCACTATGGGTCACGGATTTGTTTTAGTGGGAGAACGACCCGAGTTAGCCTGGGCCGCCTATGGGGTTGCTGTCGCCCCCACCGTAGGACTTTTTGAGAGGGGGAGGTGGGAAGTTCGGGAGTCAGACATACCGGGTGTGGAGGCACACACAACACCGGATTCCCTCACCTGGTTTAGCCCACCAGTCGTGACGGTTGCCCGGGTTGTGGCCGCTGAGAAGAACCCAACTTCGAGGAGCCACAGGTGAGAGTTGGGTACCAGTTAGAGGTGGCCACAGGAGCATTCACCACCTATACGAGACAAATGGAGCGACCAAATGCTATCTGCCCCTTACTAGTACCCCTACACCCCTGTTAGACTAGTACGAATCCTTCAAAAGCATCCATGTTGTCTGATGAACTGCAAGATCTATCCCTTCTTGGTAAATAATGAACGATCTCTGTTTGGTCCACCCTTCAAATTGAATTATGAATAACTGACCCCTTGGGCAGCATGTCTCAACATGAACTTTTGAGCAACGCCCCACCTCGACGGCCGACTTCGCTGCACTTGGCTGTTGCACTTGGCATCGATTTTGTGCTGGTACTCATTGATACTTGGGTGAGAACATAGGATTTGGCGGGGAGCATGTTGTATATGCTAAAATATGCGAATTTATCGATCCGCGTTCCAGCGATAGGCAACTTTTGCTGTACGAACATTTTCCGGGAGGATTACACCAGGCGTGTATGCACATTATGGTTGGGTGCGTGCGCTCGGCTCAATGAGTCTGCTGGGACACACCAGTGCATCATATGCACTCATCTTTTCTGCTCTCATGCGTACATGCGCATGTCTTAGCAAACGCCAGTCCACTAATCAGGTTGCTAATTTTGGTCGGTTGGAGTATAAAATAGTTTTTTAATCGCTGGATAACGGGTAGCTTTTGCCGAAAAGGCCAGGAAAATTGGCCGGCCGACCGTCGACGCCTGCTGTGGTAGTACAGTCTGTCACACAAATAGTATGGCCAATTATTTTATTCGACCAATATTTGAGAAGGGTTACGGAGGTCGATCGACCCTTTCATATGGCAGTGTAATCAGTGATGACTGCTATTGCAAACACGGCCTGATCTCAAGATAGGTTAATATACTATCGGGGAATAATCATGGTCAAAATATGGCCGTCCAACAAGGATCAGGTCATTCGCTTCCAGACCGAGCATTCCTCCCTAGACAAACGCTGCTTTTGTGGTTAGCTTGAAGTAGTTGTCACCGAGGTCATAAGCAAAGGCGATGACAACAGAAAAACGAACAAAATCTCCATATACTCGTTACTCTAGGCCGGATGGTTCGCCAGTCCTGATCTGCTAATGCATATCCCCCTTAAAGAGTAGGAAATTTATCGGAATTTTACACTAGTATCAGTATCAGTATATTTGAGGGAGATTTAGATGAGTCACCTGTGAATTCCCTTTTGTACATGCGAATTGTGGTATAAAAAAATAGTATCTCGATATGTTGGCGAGGCCAACATAGTGGAACATAGTTGAAAAAGAGCAGACAGTGGAAAAAAACTCCCGTTGCTATTTAGGATAAAAAAATGTCGCCCTTGGGGGAAGTCCAACGGGGGCATTTGCGGAGGTCACATGAATCAGCCAGATCCTCCCTTTGCTGATTGCAGAGTCCGTTGAGGGATTTCAAAGGCGGAAA
Source organism: Schistocephalus solidus (assembly GCA_017591395.1). NCBI lineage: Eukaryota > Metazoa > Platyhelminthes > Cestoda > Diphyllobothriidea > Diphyllobothriidae > Schistocephalus > Schistocephalus solidus. The sequence goes on along the minus strand of WEDG01002392.1, from coordinate 66,961 downwards.
TATATGCCCAGAACATCCTCGGTCCATTGCGGTTCGAACCAAGGGAGAACGTTTATACACCTCATGGATGACGGCGGCCAGTTCCAGCTGATGCGAACACTCACGGTGTCACCAAGATGTGCAAATAATTAAGCAGCGAAGACCTCGACGACCCCAGCATGGGAATTATGGGAGAGTGCAAGACCTAAAACAAACAAATAAATGTTACTCAAAGGTAGATAGTAGTATCATAAATCCCTTATTTCTGACGTCACTCTTGCAGCTTTCAGTTCGTGTTGTAGCTCGCACCATTATATCGATCTAACTTTCGCTTAAAAACCTCCAAGGAGTCCGACATAACAACATCCAGAGGAAGACTATTCTAAGCTTCGACTACTCTTTTGGAGAAGAAGTACTTCCGAGTGTCTAGCCTTGCTCCATTCACACGTAATTTTAGAGGAGGACCTCTCAAGTTCATTGTTGTTGCTAACTCGAAGAAATCACCTGGGACAAGACAACAGTCCTGGACGCGTAGTATGCGGAATGTTAGTATCAGGTCCCCCCGAAGCTATCTATAGCGCAAGAGAAAGAGATTGAGATTCGACAGCCGTGTTTAATAAGGCTGTAAGCCATGTCCAAGGACAAGGTTTGTTGCTCGCCTTTGGACCTTTCCGAGGATTTTGATGTCCTTCGCCGCCCAGGGTCTCCAAGCTTGGAGAGCGCACTCCAACTGTAGCCGCACGAATGTTCCGAAGACTTAAGCGAAGCAGTCGTTAGTGAAGGCTACAAAAGCTCGTTTAACGAGGTACAGAATTGACATGGCTGACTTCGCTACCTTTGCGCAATGTAGGGAGGGTTTAAGCGAGGGCGTGATCCAGACTCCCAGGTCCTTTTGGGTATCCACTTCTTTCAATGAAATGCCATTCAGACTGTAAACCGTACGGTTCGAAGGATCGCTTTTTCCGACTCGTATGATGTTGCACTTGCTCTCATTAAACGGCAAGAGCCAGTCATTTGACCTTTTCTGGAGTCGATTTGCCTGCAAGTTCTCTTCGTCAGCCGCAGTTTGAATGACGCGCCAAAGTTTGAGATCATCGGCAAATATGGCAATATCGCAGTCCAGTTCGTTGGCATAATAGATGATGTAGACAATGAACAAAATAGGGCCGAGAACAGAGCCTTGGGGAACATTACTCTCAACCTCAACCTTGGTCGACTGTTTGTCGCTGATATGGACGGTTTGTGAGCGGCCAGTTATGAAGTTTTCTATCCATGTCAGAAGTCTACATCTTACGCCTATGCGGTTGAGTTTATAAAGAAGACGGTGGTGCGTTACGCTATCAAAAGCCTTTTTGAAGTCGATATAGACTGCGTGCACCGTATTTCCTCTATCGACCGCTTCAGTTCAACGTTCTAAAGAGTAGAGCAAATTTGTGACGCAGGATCTACCTCTACGGAAACCGTGCTGGACCTCGGATAGCAGATTGTTATGTTCTAGGAACTGCATTAGTTGTTGCTTAATTATTTTTTCCATGATTTTGCAGCAAACTGAAGTTCGGCTGACCGGTCGATAATTGTTTTTTTTATTATTTCTCCCAGTACTCAAACTCATGCAGGATCCCATCAGCAGTGCTGAAGGCAAAAGAAGGACAGGTGGCATGTGCAGGATAGTGAAACAATCCCACTCGGGCATTGAAAGTTTCCATAAAAACTTTCCTGCACGCAGCTCGGCATCTTCAAGTTGCAATAGCACACACGTGCAAGGTGCATAGAAGATCAGATAAATGACTTGACCAAAGACACTTTGGCTGAGGACTCAGGTAGCAACATCCCCAATTCAACACGCAACTTACAGATTTTTGGAGGATACCCAGAATTGGCTATGACTGGCTGATGACGGCTAATAAGCCAGAAATGCCCATTCCGGTCTCCCTTGTCTTTGTTTCCATGTCCATTCGCATCTTTGTAGATATCTTCAGGTTCTTCAAATCATTTTAAGGACTCAGTCACTCCCCAAATTTTATTATTTGTTAGTATTCTTATTGGTATTCGTAATAATAATAGTTTTTGTTGACGTAGAATATATCAGACCACCAACTGTAGCCCGTTCTGATAGTTCTAATAGAGTTCTGGTCAGCTAACCGCTTTAAGCCCGTCTAGCTTAAATCGTTGGGGTGGGTTAACTTCGTGACTTCGTAGGTAAGAATACAGCCAATAACCGTTTGGACGAAAACACGTTTCTCTAATGTGAGAGGATTAGTAAAAGATAAACAGTTTACTTACAACTAAGTGGGCTCCTAGTTAACAGATGGTAAGATAGTGTCAATCTACGCGAAGATAAGACAGGAGATTCAAGCGAATAATAAGGAAGGTGATGGGAAACAAAACAGGCGTAGTTATCCGATAGAAGCAATTAAATATAAAGTAAACAGTACAGTGTTTATGAATATAAAATGTCATATAAAGGACTTTACTGGTAATGTCAAACGTACGAACGATGAGGGAGGAAGTCTAGTATTGTTAGTAAGCAAATAGGTATGTTACTGTCACATTGGCGGTAGTGCCATAACAAGAAAACATACGGGGGAACATACAGTAGTAGTATTAGTAGTAGTAGAAGTAGTAGTAGTAGTAGTAGTAGTAGTAGTAGTAGTAGTAATAGTAGTAGTAGTGGTAGTAGTAGTAGTAGTAGTAGTAGTAGAAGTAGTAGTAGTAGTAGTAGTAGTAGTAGTAGTAGTAGTAGTAGTAAGTAGTAGTAGTAGTGGTAGTAGTAGTGGTAGTAGTGGGGAAGTAGTAGTAGTAGTAGTAGTAGTAGTAGAAGTAGTGGTAGTAGTAGTAGTAGTAGTGGTAGTGGTAGTAGTGGTAGTGGTAGTGAGTAGTGAGTGAGTAGTGGTAGTGGTAGTGGTGAGTGAGTAGTGAGTGAGTGAGTGGTAGTGAGTAGTAGTAGTGGTAGTGAGTGGTAGTGAGTAGTGGTAGTGAGTGAGTAGTAGTAGTAGTGGTAGTAGTAGTGAGTAGTGGTAGTAGTAGTAGTAGTGGTAGTGAGTAGTGAAGTAGTGAGTAGTAGTAGTAGTAGTGGTAGTAGTAGTAGTAGTAGTGGTAGTAGTAGTAGTGGTAGTGGTGGTAGTAGTAGTAGTGGTAGTAGTGGTAGTGGTAGTAGTAGTGAGTAGTGAGTGAGTAGTGGTAGTGAGTAGTAGTAGTGGTGAGTAGTGGTAGTGGTGGTGGTAGTGGTAGTGGTGGTAGTGGTAGTAGTGGTAATGTGAGTAGTAGTGGTAGTGAGTAGTAGTGAGTAGTGGTGAGTAGTGGTGGTAGTGGTGAGTAGTGGTAGTAGTGGTAGTGGTAGTAGTAGTGGTGGTAGTAGTGGTAGTAGTAGTAGTAGTAGTAGTAGTAGTAGTAGTAGTAGTGGTAGTGAGTAGTAGTAGTAGTAGTAGTAGTAGTAGTAGTAGTAGTAGTAGTAGTAGTAGTAGTAGTAGTAGTAGTAGTAGTAGTAGTAGTAGTAGTCACTGTCGTACCACGGCAGACGGTAGCGGCCGTGAGTACAACCGAGTTCTGCCGCAGAAATATATAAATTTTAAAATGAGTAACCATACTGGATAAATGCGCCGACTCCAAGCGCGATTTTCAGTTTGGGCTGCCTTGATAAATGCTTACTTTACTTTATTTACCTTAACACGTTGCATATGAGTCTTTTTCTTACTCTCTGTGTGTTTGTGCGTTGTTTTGGTTGCGAAAAAATGTACGTTCCAGGACGAAAATCAAGCCTTCCTCATGACAAATTAATTTCCTATGCTGATAATTATCGCGAACATATCTGCTTATTTGCGCTCATTTCTGTAATTTGAGGGTGGGTTATTCATGTAAACGAGAAAGGTTTATCAACGCAACTTTCGCCAATAAGAAACATGATTTTTCCTGTTGCTTAAATGAGGTTAAGCAAGCTCTGTTAAGCCTCCTTATTTTGAAGACAAAAATCAGAATTAAAAACGTCAAAATTCTGGTTTCTTAATCTGCTCTTTTGACGCATTCAAAGACGGAAATAGTGCCAAAAAGTTATATTTTATTGGTTGGACACTGGGTTATGAACGTTTCTTTGCTCTAAATTACTGGGGAATTAAGCTTAGTGTTAATTTTACATTGGGGTTAGGATTATGTTTAGAGTGCATAAGGTTTAGGATTATAATTTTTAACGTTAGGGTTAGGATTCAAGTTAATAACACAGACATAGATGCCCACTGGAAATTAGTGTATGGCCAACGGTGATATGGGGTCCATATTTTGGCGTCATATCCCTTTTATATTACCACACCCATAATTTGATTAACTGTACAAATATTTGATAAGTAACTGCAAAAGTGACCTCCATCACATAGCAACTTAGTATTTTAGTACCTCATATTGTGAGTTCTAATAATCATAAATTAAAGAAGTCATCTTTTCAGGCTATTCAGTGCCACGTTTTATTGTGATTTAAGTGTCGTCCTTGCTCTCTTATTCTATGGCGGGTTCGTCATAACTTTCTCCTTGTATAGACGAGGAACCACGACTTTAAATAGCATCTGCGAGGCTTATCATTGGGCCTGAACCTTCAGCCTTTGTCAGCCTTTGGAGTCATATCTATGGCTAGAGCACGTAAGTTACACATGTTAATTGTTTGCTGAGCAGCTCCTGCTGAAAAATTGCTCTCTACATCGAGCGACCCTTCTCTAATTCCGCGTGGATTGAACTTTTTGCCTACAATTGGGGTTTCATGGGATGCACGAATGGACATAATTATGCTAAACGAATGAACTACTTATTTAATATTAGTAAAACCGATCTATTCTCATAAATTTTGTATGCTGATAGCTTAAGAGCACGTCATAGTTACTGCTTTGCTAATAGAAGCGAGGCGCGAGTTCCAGGAAGTAGTCTAGAGGATGAAGGCACAATCGATGGAACAAGAGCTTGATTAGCCCGAAGTTTTGGACTTTCACTTGAATCCATCATCAGAGACAGATTTAGGTAAGTCTTCGGGTTGCCCAGGTGTTGCAGTATTTATATGATGTAGTTACTGCTTGTAAAAGGCTTATGAATGCCTCCGAAGTTCAGTGAGGGTTAACGGCCTTCTATATCAGTGGTAATGTTCGAATAAAGGTGGATTGGCACCGCCAAATGCCCAGTCAACCACCAATGCCGCCATGTTTAGTAAGGCACACCCTGGGACGAGTCGCAGCCAAGCCTAAATGTTAGGGAATTAAGCTTTTTGCGTCTGACAGAAGAAGAAGCTGGTTTTGGCATAGGACGTTGTGATACCGAAGGCATCATTTACTGTTTCATGGACAAAGTTAGCGCGCCACGCTCACTTTTTTTGTTAGAACCTTGCTCGCTCCCATTCTTTCCGCCCGCCAGCTTGCTACTGGTGACAACGAACATTATACCATAGGAAACATTCCATATATAATACATACACGCTAAGAGTGCAACAGGCCAGACACAGACAGCTGTACCACGGTCGTTACCTGTCAGCAGGGGCCAGGTCTGTAGCAGTTATTTTTCCCGCTTAAATCACATGGAGTGAAGTTTATTAGGAAGAGTCTGGTAAACTGCACTCCACAATTCATAGGACCCTATAGTAAGGATGAGGGTTCTATTTGTGTGCAAAAGGCTGGAAAGACAACGGATCCAGAGGAGATGCCAGAAACCCTGAGTAGCCTTGCCATCCTATGCACTTACCCTGAGTTCTTGTCATATTTTCATGAGCCGTTGAAATAAATGCAATTTCTCGGGAATGCGGCTTATATCCAATGTTCAAAAGTATTGACTTCATATAAGTTCAGTTCTTGTTCACACACAAGAATGATTTTTAGGCTAGACGAGTGAACCGACAAAAAGACACAGCCCTTTTCAAACCGAAACGACAGAGCAGTTGACCAAAAATGAATACAAGGAGTGCAGGTAATAATGTCCTCATCTTAAAGTTAGCATGAGTTAAATCGATTTAAATTGGGTAAATTGCACTGATAACAGTGAGAGTTAACCATGCAGATTGATATAAAAAAGGAGTAGCGGATAAAGCCCATGAAACCGTCAACTGGCACAACTCTGTTCAATATGGCGGGAAAAATGAAACCCCGGAACCTGGTTTAGCTAAAGACCGCTCTGATACTGGACTTCCCGATTATGTACAGCCCGCTGCGCGACAGAATGCTGGTGGACTAATATCCCTCTGCCCAAATGCTTCGGACAATTCTACTAAAACAGCGCTTTTGCTAATATTCACTCAGCCCTAGAACCCTCCTGGACGGTGAGGAGCGAGTTAAGCATAAAGGAGGTTCGTTACAGTCAACAAAAAGCATATAGGCAAAGTCTGCAGCATGATAATTTAGCAATGCCTTCTTTTAAATCGGCCTTTTGTATGCAGTCTGTCTGTTTTTCGCTGCACACTTTCTACGCTGCCTTTCCTTTCCCAGTCTCTACGACACACGCCTCAATAGCCGGTACGAGATTCGGGTTGAGCAGATAACCGCATACCAGACATTAGGATATATTTGGGATTTAATCCAACTTAGGCAATTTATCCTTGTCGCAGCGATTTGAACTCACTGCAATCACAAGTCTGGGATAATCTCAGCTCATGTGCAGTGATTGATTCTCTGATGCGCAAAAGGTCATTCGCGTCGTTTTATCGGTTCAATCAAACGACCAAGTTACTGATCAGGAACTTGTGCAAATGCAGTCTACTCGGCCGTAAACGGCCAAACAACCGGAACCATTTTGTCAATCATGTGATCTGGTTGTACTTTTGAACCCTAATAAATGCTCACGTGGTTCGAAGGAGCGTAAAGGAAACACTAATTTTCAGACGCCACTTGTGCTACTGACTAGTGCGCGTCAGATTTGGCAAAATAAGTCAACAGGAAACAGCAACAATTCATTCTCGATTATTTTCATCAATTTTGCGCTAAGTTCAGGTAGTGCATGTTCAAACATATTGGCTCAACCGCTGAGATCCCTATCTTCCTCTCGTGTGGTCTGCGCTTTTATAACTTTGTTCAAGACGCATCAACTAGATTACCTCTATGAATATGCCTTGCAGTCCTTACGTTCGTCTTTTGGCGACTGTCCATGGCATCTACGATATTCAAATACGACTCAACCCAACCAATAGGAGGCTTTTCCCTATTGGTGCCGTTTTAACTACTTAGAGTGGCATGCACACCCACAGGTCTAGGTCTTGTCAGTTACATGCATGCTAACATAATTTCCTATTCAAATAGTGTGGTTCTATTGCCAGAAGCGATGAGAGATAATTGTTGATGGATTGGTCTAAGTCAGACCTAAACACAAACAGACATGGGTTGAAGTGCACCTTCATGATCGAAACATACAACTTTACAAATTCGCCCACTCAGCAAATGAACCTCCAACTGAAAACCGCGAAAGCTGGCGCATTTTTTTGTTGTGCGTAAAATGAGTATGGGGAAGCTTACGCCTTTTAATCTTCTTTGAAAATGATCAACATAAATGTAGATATTTCTGAGGATGGATTTGCTCCTTCCAGAAAGCCATTCGACAGGGATGCATCGTATGGCCGCGTAAACAGGACAAAATAATGGGAACCGCCCTGCCCGCTGCAAATAGGTGGCCATATGGCAAGATTCAAGAAGGGTAAATCTGCCCGTGCCTTAACACTAACTCTAACGTAAAACTAAAAGGTCACCTTAATCTTAACCCTAGCCCTTCCCCAAGCCCCAACCTTACAGGTAACACAATAATAATTTTGACTCGTAGCCTACTCATGACCCTAACCTCAACGGTGACCTTAACTTCAAACTTAAACCTAACCCCGAACTTAACCTTAACCCTCACCTTAATCCTAAAAAGTAATATCTCCGGAATTTAGCACAAAGCTGTATGTATTGTGGGCGGTTCCTTTTCCTGTGTCCTGTTCAGGTGACCACACAAGGAATTCTTACCAGCCAGTGAGAGGAAGGAGGTGCGATGCTGCAACAAGAATCTCTGTTAAGACAGTTGAATAGGAACCCCTGTAATACGGAGGACTTTGCACTAAATTCCTAGGGAATAAGGGTCAGGGTTAGAAAACAAGAATATAGCCTTCCTGGAACTTAGCAAATCCAGGTGGGGGTTCATGATGCCGTGTCTTACCGAATCTTCTTCTTCTGAGGTTTCGGATCCTCCTTCGAACCCAGCATTAGATACATTCACAACTAAGGGCGACGGGCGCAGTATTTTTGGATGCCTTTGCCTTGTAGCCACAGCTCCTGCATTCATCACAAGGGCTCGTACTTAATGATACAGTTTTTTGTCGCAGCATACCAGTAGATACTTTCGGTAATTTCATCACGACTGCTGATTCTTGGTCCTATTGTGAGTCGAGCTCAAGTAATGAGACTTAAAAACCCCCTTTCACAGCTGTTGTAGTTGCGGATAAAGCAACTGCGTTGGAGGAACTGGGAGCTGACTCCGGATTTATATTGCCGAACATGCAGCAGAAGTAAGGAATGGTAACGCCAGCTCTCTGGTCGTGGCTCATTTAACTGAATCCGACCACACCTTCCAGTTCGGTAAGGCCAAAGTTATTGACAGAGGTGAAAACCCTCCCTGCTGACGTCACCTGACGTGCACCGCTTCCACATACAGTGTCAGCAAGTCAAACGGCCGAGTTAGTCTCATTTTAAGAATCAGCAACGATGAGAAAAGTACAGCAATTAACGACTCGAATACGGGCGAACAGATAATAAACTAATTACGAATATTGACAACGAATGCAGAGGGGACTGTTAATTATAGTGGGTATTCGATGGCATGGTAACTGTATTTTGCAATTACTGCACCCCTGGTGCGCCCGTCATCGTTATCTCCGACTCTCTCTAACGGTGGATGCATGTGAGAATGCGAAACAGCAGACAAATAAAATGTTTGGTTCAATGATTGTGTTTCCTTCTCAATTCGGCTATGTGCATAACTGAGGCAGGGGAATAAGTTGGTAAAAAGAGAATAGTTGTACATAAGGGTCCACTAGAGAGGGACCCTGGGGCAACTGATTTCGTTAGCAGTGTACTGGTTTTTACGCAATTTAAGCTGATCCTTGCATTAAGCAATCTCCCATGCACATTTCGAGAGAGTTAGTTTAATTGATCTGGAGACCGTCCAACAAATGCTATCGATATTTGCTGGATATAACGAATGAAACAGAAATCGCATGCGTGTAATCAACTCCATCTTCCGTAACCTCTTCTGTGACCTCAGGCATCTTCCGCACTTGCGCGTTGGTATTTGCGGCTCTGGTCAACGCGTTTAGGCATTGAACCATTCTCCTACGTGATACCTCGTGTCGGCAATCGAACTGGTATTGGGTTTTGCCCCTGCATGGGTCCTGCGGGAGACGCGCTGAAATAACACAGGGACTAGCCTAGGGCATGGCGCGTGTAAATGTGGCCGTGCACTCATAATAAATAACACACACATGTATGTGGGGCTCGTCTGAGCGCAGGCTCACGCGACACCAACCACCACTGCCTGGGGGGGGAGAGAATGAGATCGACTCTGAGCCTCAAGGCAGTCCGTACATGTTATTCCCAATAAAGGATCTGGTGCTAAAAGCCCTGGCGTAGAAGAATGTCAGTTGAGTTAGATGATGAGTCAGATGAGTTAGTCCTGGCAGGACGGAGAATAAGGATGCAATGGCTTGGGGTGACCTCTATAACACTCCCACCCATCTGGGACCCAGCCGACCTTTTCTTGTTTTTGTGAAAGCCTCGTCCGTCGTGCGCTGACCAGGTGTGCGTGGCACATGCGGACGATCTGTTTAGATTCGTCAGCCACTGCGCCCCAGCCCGCCTCCGGGTTCCTTATAACCCCGATATCAGGTGGGTGAAGGCGGGGCGGGTTTGGTAGATGCAGCGCAAGCCTACTATCAATATAAACTAGTTCAAGCGCAAGTCACCGCTCCTGCGTCCATTATGATGTGGGACTCACGATGGACATAACCATTCACGATGGTCGCTTTGTCGTCGGTATGGGGCGGGATATGAAAAGCACGTCCGCTTTCCTGAGTGAGTGCAGGTATTTACCTCAGCTACAAAACAGGCATGAGCTCTTCAGTTTTCCTTACTGATGACCCACTTACGGGAAGGAGAGTAGGAGAATTAATAGCAGTAGCAGCATCACGGCCGTGAGCAAAAGCGAGTTCATGCCAATATATTATTTAATCTTGGATGACCAAAGTGATGGTACGCGCTGACTCAAATTCAGATGTATAATCCAAACTGACTCGGATGCGATATATTTTTGATAATAACTCATCACAAGTACAAAAGCCTTGTTCTCTTTCTGAATGTGTGCGTAAGTTAATTTATTATCAGACCAGTTATCAGTAAATGTCCTACTCAAGGTAAAAATAAACATAATCGTCACTGAAGTATTACGCGCGTGCAGACAACGGACAGCGTTTTACTCATGGAGTGGAATCTGCTCACACGCCTAGAGCTGAAGCAAATCGTGTTTATTAATTTCTTCTATGGCTTTTGCCATGGTGACGCGATTCCTGTCGATGTAGCTCTCACTGACGTGAAGTCACATCCTTCAATTGAAAATGTTAGCTATATTGACGCACAAAGATTATTACTGATTTTCTCAGGTATTATAATTCGGCACCGACTTTCAATAGGGTACGCGCCTTCATCGAACAGATGATTAAATGGTGGATTCCGTCTTCAGTTGTGTGTCTGCGAATATATTTCGACGCTTCTAAGAATGTCAAGGACCCAGTCAATTACACAAGGCAGGCCTTTTGGGCTATACCAGTGGAGGGTTTACTCAACAAAGAATTTGGGATCTGAAAGTGTGAGATTGGATGGGGGTTACTTAAAAATACAATTTCGGTAATATGGTAGGGCTGCCTTCTATGGCCGCCTAAACAAGGCACGGGAATAGGAACCTCCCCGTCCGCTTAAAATAGGTGACCCTACGGTAAATTTCAGGAAGGTTACATATAACTGTGTCTTAACGCTAACACCGACCCTAAGATACAACTGGACTGTCACCTTACGCTTAAACCTACTCTAAACCTCAACCCTGCAGTTAACACGATAAAAACCTTAACCCTTAACCTATTCATGACCTTAACCCCCTACTCTGACCTTAACTTCAAACGAACCCTAAACCTAACCTTAAACCTAACGTAAAACATAAACATGATTTCCTAGGAATTTGGCACAAAGCCACATGTATTGTGGGCGGGAGTTCCTATTCCCGTGTCCTGTTTAGGCATCCTTACCTATAGGTCTTCTTGCAAAAAACGAAGGAACCTGTTTCCTTGACGTTGATTCTTATTCCGTCACTCATTTTAATTCTCCCCGAAACTTACACATGAACGTTTGCGTAAAAGTTCCAGGCCATAAGGCAAAAACCAATTGAATGTCCGTATAAACTGCTCTTTAAACGGTTTGAATTATTCTTGCTGAGGTCTGTAAGTTACTTGGTATCTATGTTACCAGCATGTCAAATGGGCCAACACAGGGGTTAGATGTGGACACGCCAGGCGTTACTGGGGATGCGCACTCAAAACGAATTCCCCACATGGGTGAAGTTCAGTGGCACGCCTAGGTGCATGTTCATGCCTCGCCAGCCGCCTGCGCCCGATCCTGCCTTCGTGACTTGGTCATGACTCCGTACCCAGACGGGGGAGGTAGGGAGAGGCGGAGCGAGTGCGATAGATGCTGCACTCGTTTTCTATCCCTACAAACTAAGTTCCCCGCAAGTCGCCGTCCCTGCATCACCACGGTGTGGGACGCACAGTGGACACCGTCGGAAATGGCGATCAAACTGACACTTTACCACCAAAAATTACGGCGAGTCCTTAGTTTTTCTTGATATTTTCGTTTAGAGTAAAGTCAGTAGAACATGGCAGAATGATAATGGGATCTGCATTTAAGGAAATGTTTAAGGGTCTGTTGCCTCATGTATTTTTCCGATAAAGCATCTTTGTTCTGCACCCACAGACACAGTGGTTGCATGTTCACGAGCTGGGGCAAAATAGTTCCTGGGATAAGTAATACACTGGGACCTGAGCAAAGTACGAAACAAAGGCTTAGGGTGACCATACGGACTCCTTTTATGCTAGCTAAACTGACCGAAGCTAGTTAGGCGTGTGCACTTTTTAGTCGTCACTTCATCACAAATCTTCAAAACAGGTGACCTGCGCTCTAAAAGGCTCTAGTGAACATAGTGCACTTCAAAAATAAAACAATTGCGAGCATTCAGCATTAGTCTGCAAGTGAATTTTCACGGATTGCTTCCTTACTAACAAGGGAGGGCACCATTTCGACCGTCTTACCCCGTCAGTAAATAGTTTACGACGCCAAATACACCGTCAATAGTTGTTCTCTAGCCGCTGTGAATGAAAAAAACATTCACTTAAAGTATTGTTAAGTATAAAACCTTGACGAATTGAGCCTATCGGGGTGTTCAAACGATTACCTGTCAGCTGCCTTGGGACTGGGCGTCTGTTTGTAATCTGTGCGTCTTTACCAGACCTGTGTTGGAAATAAAATATTGGAATTCGCAATGCACCTCGGCGGATTCGCCCTGTCACGCTGCAAAAACTTAAATTGGCGAGGAAAGATTTATGTGAATCGGTCAATTACCGGTGATGACAGCACCGTGTTTGTTAAGAAGCCTTCTGGGGCCTGGCACTCTTTTTCTACTCCGCACTCATTTCAGGGTTTTCAATCCAAGCCGCCCCAAAATTCTAAGCACACCGGGAACCCAACGGACATCCTGGTCTCTCTATCAGCCTGTACGCAGGCCGACGTGCCGTCACAGGCGTGATGAGACCTAAGCCTGCGTAACTGACCTTAGCTGACTCATAGGGCCGGCTCGTTCAGTCGACGTCAGAGTTCTGCGACCCGATGCGCTGGCCCAGCATCCCCAAGTCATCCGGGCGACTGGTCACGCTGGTGACGGTAGGCCCCTGGCCGAGCGGTCGGGCCGGGGTAGGGCGGGTCAGAGGTCAGTTAACGACACAGCGAGCGGGTGGACGCATGTCACAACCCTGGTTCATCAGGGCCGCGATCACTGTCACACTCGGTCACATGACGTGTTAACTCGGGGTGGGGTGAGGGTAGAGCGGCCTCGACATCGAGAGGCCGGCCCTCCCATATCCAAAGCTGGGTTTGCAATGTTGTCTGGCCCAAGGCTTAACTGAGTCCACCGGTCTTGGAGACGAGGTAAAACATGGACAACGGGCTCCAACAATGACTTGGGAATTTCCACCGATTATTCTTTCACTCAGTTTCGGTCAAAAGACACATTGTCTGAAAAAAACGGACGGGCAATCAGTTCATAGGGGCCAAAATTTTATACTCCGACTGGTTCCACCTCGAGAAGACAATCCGGCTACTGGGGCCACTTAGTTTTGTGACTTTCAGTGAACCATGTATGCAAAACGTGATCAAGTGGGCTCGCACAAGGTTGAAGTCACAAGTTGTCGATGCGTGTCCTCCCAACAACCGGCGTTAACATTCCTAAGCCAACTTTCCTACTATTCTCTTCACTGACCATCACGCTCTACTAAAGGGATGTCAGAAACAAACATATATTTGATTTCTGCGGCTTTGGTTAACACAAATATGGCCAAACTGGTTTTAACTACACTATCAACAGTGGTTCTTTCTTTGTGGTGGATAGGTCCATTCAAACAAAAAGACATTTTTCGATACTTATTACATTAAACAGCAGATTCACAGAACAGAATTTCAAAAGAGGGGAAGCGGTTGAAAGGCCGCTGCTGCATCGTCCTCACTCCACAGGCAGGCGGAAAACTAGCCCGTAGATCAGCTTCTAGTGAGCAAGTTAACCCACGTTCAGCTGAGCGGTCTTCAAAGGATCCTAGCTCCGAAGTGGCAAGCACAGATTCCGAATATTGTTTGCCTGTATCGGAAAGATAGCTTTGTGAAGCCTAGTTCTGTCTGTAACAGGAAACCAACCCACTGCATCAACCACGCCGAACGAACAGTCTTATGCGTGTGAACCACGCACTGGCTGGAAAGTCCCCTGCTCCTTCTGAAAAGGCTTCTGCTGAGAGAGCAAAGAGGGACAGATAAGTGCTGAAGCCTAGTTCGGAAACAAAAAAGAACAGGAAGGCTGAACGTCAAGAATTCGAAAAACGTGCATCACCATAAGATTATGCGATTATTGTGGTGACAAGCCTAATCCCAGCTTCTGTATTAAAGTTAGATTAAAAGTCGGGAATCGTTCCAGGGCTGACCTACGGCGGATCGGACGCAAGCCCTATCGGGCTGCACTGTGTGACTTCACACTAATGACGCCCCTGTAAAAGGACTTGGCAGTTTCATAGAGAATTAGGTTGTTGGACCGTTACAAACTTATATTATGTTGTCGACCCGAAAAGAATCTGGAACGCAGAATTCCGGGGGATAAACCGAATAATACACCTTAAAACGGAAGTATCATTTCGTTAGAAAAGTAGGACGAACGATAGGAGAGCAAAAAAAGAGTGAAAAGAGGAACGCAGACTACTAGGAGTCAATAAGTGAAGGGCTAGCGGTTATATAATCAAATGATTTACTGGACTCGTTCCGAAGAAAATCAGAACTTAGAGAACCCATCGAGAAGAAAGTAAAAAATGCAATTATTTTTAGATGACCGAAATTTAACGATTTTGAGCTGAAATTTAACTAGTAAGCGTAAGACCGTTTTTGAATATCATGCTGGGACATGATCCGAGTTCTCTTTAGTAATTTAGATCAAAAACTAAACCTTACACATAATTGGCATAAAGGCAACCACTGAGTGATCACATATCATCGGTGTGAAACAAAAATAGATGAGATAACGGAATGGCCGCTTCTTAGAGTAATAAGTGGTCATAAGGAAGAAGGATTAGTGTCTACTCATTAGGCTGAACAAGTAGAGATCAGGTGTGTAAAAGTAATTAGCAACGCATAAGACAGTCCAGACGGGACAGCCACACCACGTAGGAACTGCCGATGTTACTTCACACCTTCAGGTACCCTTAACTTCAGCCATCGGAGAAAGAATACGTTTCGGGAAAAACGTTCTACTTTGAGGTCTAGGTTAGAATTATTGTCATCTGATCTAATGCCTGCCGAAATGTTTACAGCCACCGTCTATCGAGCTGATAGATGCATGCAAAATATATATAATCATGGAGTAAGATAATGAACTGCAGCTGTGTGAACCTGGTAACATTCATTAAGCGTAAGACCGTTTTTGAATATCATGCTGGGACATGATCCGAGTTCTCTTTAGTAATTTAGATCAAAAACTAAACCTTACGCATAATTGGCATAAAGGCAGCCACTGAGTGATCACATATCATCGGTGTGAAACAAAAATAGATGAGATAACGGAATGGCCGCTTCTTAGAGTAATAAGTGGTCATAAGGAAGAAGGATTAGTGTCTACTCATTAGGCTGAACAAGTAGAGATCAGGTGTGTAAAAGTAATTAGCAACGCATAAGACAGTCCAGACGGGACAGCCACACCACGTAGGAACTGCCGATGTTACTTCACACCTTCAGGTACCCTTAACTTCAGCCATCGGAGAAAGAATACGTTTCGGGAAAAACGTTCTACTTTGAGGTCTAGGTTAGAATTATTGTCATCTGATCTAATGCCTGCCGAAATGTTTACAGCCACCGTCTATCGAGCTGATAGATGCATGCAAAATACATACATACATATTCATGCAGCTGTGTGAACCTGGTAACATTCATTAAAAGCAATTTAAATGAATGTCAAAGAATCACAGGCCCAGGTTCGGAAGATCTGTATCTAGTTAAAGCAACATCTAAAAAGATGGAAAATCTGTCGATTATCGTGGAAACGTTGGTCTTGGGGCACTAAAACTGCTTCGTTTTAGCTAAAAATTGGGCTTACTGATGTCTTGCACATGTGGAACTGCGGCCAAATTTGAGTAAAAAGAAATCTCATAGTAATTAATGTCCGCGAAACCCATGAACTGTAAATGACACTTTATGCGGTGACTTTGGGTAGGCGTTATCTATTGACGTACCTTTCAAACGATAGAACAGGTTGTTGTCGCATAATTCTGAGGCCAACGACCGCAAAAGTAACATATTAGGCCTGCGGCTACATCATCTTGACCAAAACCAGCGGTGCACTAAAAGGACACTGGGAATAGGAACGCCGCCTACATAATACAGATGGCCACGTGCTAAATTCCAGAAAATGCAAATATTTCCGTTTCCTAGCCCTAACCAAAACCGTAACCCTAAACCTAACCATGAGCTTAATTTCTCTGGTAGATAGAGCGAAGCCCCCTGCACTACAGGCAGTTCCAGGTCCCATTTCCTGTCGGGTAGGGGGATAGCAATTAGCATAAGCAATTCCTGCTGCACACATTTCTGGTCAAAATTACCGTCCTGTCCGCTCTGTGTATATATGGGTTAAAAAGCAGGAAAATGAAATTGTCCTTTTCGCCCCATTGCGAACAACTATTTCGCAATCCCTCTGGAACGCAGCGTGCCATGTCCTTCCAAGTGACGACTAGGCTGAACTTGCCATTAACCTATCAGACAAGCGAACACAAAAGAACGGAGGGAAGCGTCGCACGAACTCGCCACAATAGCATACAATATAGCTGCTCATTCACATTATTGGAAAGACATGCGTGTTCGCAAAAAAAACTATGTCTTCTTTGCCCTCCAGGCGCGAATTACGACCCGGGGGGTAAAATAAACAGATGTTTTGTAGATGTGACTTACTTTAAAAAGTATAAAAAAATACGGTTGTAGCAAATTTGCTCAATTTAGACACATTCAGCCTGATTTGAAGGGTCAGCCAATATCCGGAAAAAAGCCGTTCCAGAAACATTGGCTGTCACCTCGCAGATCATATTTTGTACAAATATATAACTTTGTAGGGCAGTCCCATTGGTTTTACCGCCGGATGAGCCCATGATCTAGAATCTGTTTATCGTGCAAGTCCGTCTCCGACAAAGATTTAAAAGCCAGCTAAACGGATACAGAACAAACGACTGCCATATCTGTGGAACGCGAAGAACGAAGTATGAGCCTTTCGGTGAACCATTATTCATACCACTCAAAAATTGAAAAGATTGTATCGTGTTTATGTAAAAATGCTTCATCTCTGTTACACAATCCGAAGCTCAGAACTAATGCTTACGAGGCACAAGACCGTGTGAATATATGAGTATAATAATCATTACTCATGCAGCCTTCGTTTTCGCAACATAACACTTGTGTGAAGAGCTAAATTAGAGAAGTACAACCTAGTTAACCGGCAACCTATACGAAACTTAGAGTAAAATTAGACCACGCGGACAAAGTTGATGCATCGGAATGAATTTAAAAATAAACGTTAATGTGTCTGGATTCACTGCAGCGATTACCACCCATTACCGCAACCCGTCCCAACGATCCTAATCTGGGCGGTCGGACCAGGCATTTAACTGTAAGAGAAATAGAGCAAGCTTACTTCCAAAATTTATTTCGCCCATATAAAACCAACAATGCACATGATGAATCAGAATTTCATGAGTGGGGCCTCCAGCACCAGCCGATTATCCTTCAGAACCGCATTGGCCGAGCAGGCGTCAATTGCTCGAGGAATAGCAAATGACTTGCAGAAACGCGTTCGCTCAGAGCTATGGATTTCACCAGAGGTGGTCTTCTCGTCATGCTTCTCGGCATGAGTGCCACTAATACGCACGCTGTTGGCATCCATCCTGATAGTGATGTCCTTGGGTCCCAAGTGCGAATCCACAGGCACCTCCAAATGCAACTTTCTGTGTTCCGCATCACCCATCACAACGGCACCGTCCTTGCCTGCACAGAAAAATACAGTGTAGTGATGTAGGGGAAGTAAGCGAAATATATAGGATATGAGAAGCGGCAAATAATACCTACCAGTGACAGCAAGTTCCATCCCAGCAGGCAAGTCTTCATGCGGTTTCGCGGTTAGGCAAAACTTGCGGTCGTCGTCGAACCTGTAGACGCTATAGTCGGGTTCTTTGACCGGCGCATCCACCAACAGTACACCATCCTAAGAAGCAGAAAGCAGATTTAAACAATGCATTAGCATGCAACCTCTTCAGTAGGCCATCAACTCACCGACGTCAAGGATGCATGGAAGTCGTCCTTGTTCACTTTCTCCGGAACAACTATGGAACGGCAGAATTCCCGAGTGCGCACACCGCCATCGGGCAAGTCCTCCTTCCTCTTTCCATGAACAACCAAGCAGTTGCCTCTCGTGGAAACTTCAACGTCCTCCGGCTTGAAATCTTGGACGTTGTATCGAACCTTGAAATGAAGCTGCAAAACAAAGTTCGTTACTCAGGTGCCACGTAATGAAGACACGTGTGATGGTTAGGAGGGAACGTACATGACCATCTCGACCTGGCTCATAAGCATCTGTCAAGTAGCCGAGCTCACCGGTCGCGTCACCTGTAGGCACTGCCAACTCGCCGGGCCCTCCCACGCTCATGGCCTTGATAGAGTCCTCCATCTCACGGCGAAGATTCTCCATATGCCGATCAACGAACCCCATGGCGGCAGGTGCATCACCCAAGCCCATGTCAGAGAATTCTAGGGGCTAAAGGACAGAAGAGAATTTCATAGTGAAAATTAGCGCATAAAACCGCCTCAAATATCAACAAAAGGAGTACTTACCTGCAGAGTGAAGAAGTTTTGAGGCATGAGAGCTAAGTCAGAGGACAGCCGTCTTCCGGCGTCATCGATCCACCTGTTTAGCTGTGGGAACCAGTCGGGGTGACTGCGAACCCAACTACAGTCTTCAACCGGCACAACATGCGTTGGTGCCTCGCTGTCGGGTGCGCGGGAGCTGCTTGCTTTTAGGTCTGACACCAGACCACGATGGTGCTCCTCAAAGGTCTTGTCATGCTTTTGAACTGAATGTTTCTTTGTTGACCTTTCTGTCATTGTAAATAATACTCGAATGGACGATACAGGAGGAAGTCGACCACCCCTTTATATATGAAATGCTGGTAGACCGGGTACCTGTTTACCGATTGGTTACCAGTATAGTGACCCAATGAGCATTCGGATTGGGCCTTATGTGACCCCAAGGCGCTACTGATTGCTAAATCGCGCAAGTGTGACTACTAGGACTAGAAGGGCAGCTGTATTTACCCACACCCTTTCCGTCTGTGATTGGCCTGAAGGTAGCGTAAGCAGGCCGCTGAGTGCTGACAATTAATGAAATCTTCATCCATCGGAAGTCTAGTTAGCACTGCATCCTCCCACTGGATGTCCCGTCTTTTGTGAGCTACTGCGTTGCAGTGACGCCGAACAAGTCTACAACTAGCTATTCTCCTAGCGTATTTCATTGAACCGAGATTTGCCGTTATGTGAATGAATACTAGCAGGTCCCACAAGCAATTATACGAGGATGCTCGCAGTTCTCTTGAAAAGACATTCGGACATGTATTCAGGCTGTCGACTTTTTTAGCTTTTGGGTAACAGGGCGACTGATTTTGTACAAATTGCTGGCTAACTCGAATGACGAGACATATCAAAGTTACAGTTCAACACATATGCAACTGGAGTATACTCAAATTGAGTTGTCATCATTGGTAATGTTGGCAAATTTTTACGGACGAGTTTGATAAGACAGACCGTAAAAGAATCGTACACTTCGGACGCTTTGGGATCATCCTTCCGATGACTACCCAAAAACACGAGTCAATAGTATTTTGCGCCGCTCGTATGCATCGTTGGCAGAAAGAAGCGACGTCCCAAAAACACCAAGGAAGCGTGCACTGTTTACTAAAAATGACACTCCTTTCCTCCTACACTGTACGACCCACATCATGGAAATTTTGAAGTTTCATTAGAACCCAGATGATAAGGTCTAGTTTGGTGCGTATGCGAGGAGTAGCGAACGAACTAATGTGCTTACTTTCCATCGATCCGTTACTTCTAAGCAGTATGGAGGTAGAACGGCCACCAATGGTCTGGTACAAGCCAACCCGCATAGTTCACCACCTTAGATCCCACCCGATTGACCGACATTTGCACCGGTATTTAACGCACAAGCTGGCGTCTCCTCCGATCCCGGGAACCCACTGGATTTCGTGAATCGTGCCTGGGACGGTACGTCCTGAGCATATTGAAGGCATAACAAACAGGTTGCTTTATGGTTGCGAAAATTCCCATCAAATGATTCAGAAGACTAGTTGGAGAGCATGCATATAATCAATAAGGTTCATCTCGTCATACCAGTGAGTCGTGTTAATAGGGGAGGGGTGGGCGAAAATAGACAAATGGTTAAGTGGCAGTGAGGGTTTGGTGGTCATTCACGAAGCCCCGCGCTTAGCATGGCCAACGACGGATTAATTACATGCACTCCAGGCCGTCTCCTCTTCCCCTCCTCTTCGTGAACGACCACCAAACCCTCACTGCCGCTTAACCATTTGTCTCTTATCGCCACCCCCCTCCTCTTTTAACACCACTCACTGGTATGAAGAGATGAACATTATTGATCATATGTGTTAGCTTGTACTTCGTTCCCATATAAATGTACTCGCCCGACGAGAATTTATCGAAAGCACGCGTATGCTCGCCAACTAGCCTTCTGAAACATAGACTGGTTAACTAACTTAAAATGGCGGAGCAGTGAGCCTCAGCCGAGCGGCGCAGAAGAATAGGAACTCACTGCTCATAACACAGGCGTTCTTACACTAAATTCCAAGGGGATCAAGGTTAGGGTTAAGCCAGGGTTTAGGTGGAGTTTAGAGTTGAAGTCAAGGTTAGGTCCTGTGAATAGATACGCTTCCTGGAACTCAGCTCAAGGCCGCCTGCATTGCGGAAGGTCTTCCTTCCCCGTTACATGTCCAAACAGAATGTTCTTATTTTTCAGCATTAATATTGGAAATATATGCACCGATCTAGGTTCTCTGTAAATTATCTGATAGGAATGAATGGTGGAGTGGTATTACGTGGATCCAGATAGCGGCGTCCTACACACCCAGTCACGGTCTTCACCGAACACGTTATTTATTTGTAGTAATGATACTTGCCAGCATTGTACGGACAGGCATTTCCTATTTCGAATACCCTAAAGTAAACAGAAGCAGATAACACACCAGTCATGAAGTGACCCCAGGCTCCTTGCATACATTTGCGCCGCATCACCAGGAAGACGTTATCAGATGTTAGCAAACCAATTCGACTGCTCTTCTACCATCACCTCCATCCGCCATCGAACAGCACTCACTCAGCTCAGAAGGGAATTGATACCCAAAATGAATTATCGAGATTCCGCCCTATTCATTTAGACAGCGTGAACGCCTCTGCCTGGTTCTCTCCCCCTTCCACGAAATCCCGATTAGCAGTCTACCTCTGTGAACCTGGAAAATCGTCCTGCACCTCCCATGCGTCTCATCAACGAAATTCCATTTTACATGTATGCAAACTTGGAAAAACAGGACCAAATATGGAAACGCTGAAAGGAGAAAGTAAAGTAGGTCGCAGCGTCACTCCTCGCCTCCGCATACAAAGCGCGAATTTACTGCAAAAGATCGCTCTTACAGACAAGTGTCCGTAAGGATTAATTATATGGCCCCTGAACAGGGCACGGAAATATGGGCGCCCCGCCCAAGTAATAGAGGTGACCCTGCTCAACGACATCGCCGAGTAGATGTAACCAGTTGCCAACACCCCTAATGAGAAGGCCACGTACACGCTGCATTGCCGGCATCCGCTCTACTTCTTCCGGCAGCGTAACCCCCGCCCTCTCGTCACATTACATGGAGCAAACAAACTGTCTATATGAAATTGGAAAACCGCTCCGCGAGGAACACAATAGGGCCTTACACATGGGACCGAAAAATTAAGATATTAAAGCGAGTAAAGCACGGAATCAGACTCCTCAGAGGGCCACAGATGGGATGTAGAAAGAACCGCCTCCGCCGAATAAAAATCACTCCCCCTCGCAGAGCGTAAATGCCCAAATCTCGGCACCCAGTCGAGTAAGTAAGTGTAGAAAAAAGACAACAAACTCAGTCCCGCACTTTATTGCAACCGAAAAAGAAAAAAAAATTGCATTCAGAATTTTATGAGTGGGGCCTCCAGCACCAGCCGATTATCCTTCAGAACCGCATTGGCCGAGCAGGCGTCAATTGCTCGAGGAATAGCAAATGACTTGCAGAAACGCGTTCGCTCAGAGCTATGGATTTCACCGGAGGTGGTTTTCTCGTCATGCTTCTCGGCATGAGTGCCACTAATACGCACGCTGTTGGCATCCATCCTGATAGTGATGTCCTTGGGTCCCAAGTGCGAATCCACAGGCACCTCCAAATGCAACTTTCTGTGTTCCGCATCACCCATCACAACGGCACCGTCCTTGCCTGCACAGAAAAATGCAGTGCAGTGATGTAGGGGGAGCAAGCGAAATATATAGGATATGAGAAGCGGCAAATAATACCTACCAGTGACAGCAAGTTCCATACCAACAGGCAAGTCTTCATGAGGTTTCGCGGTTAGGCAAAACTTGCGGTCGTCGTCGAACCTGTAGACGCTATAGTCGGGTTCTTTGACCGGTGCTTCCACCAGCAGTACACCATCCTACGAAGCAGAAAGCAGATTAAAACAATGCATTTAGCATGCAACATTTTCAGTAGGCCATCAACTCACCGACGTCAAGGATGCATGGAAGTCGTCCTTGTTAACTTTCTCCGGAATAACTATGGAACGGCAGAATTCCCGAGTGCGCACACCGCCATCGGGCAAGTCCTCCTTCCTCTTTCCATGAACAACCAAGCAGTTGCCTCTCGTGGACACTTCGAGGTCCGCCGGCTGGAAGTCCTCGACATTGTAACGAATCTTGAAATGAAGCTACAAAACAAAGCTCGTTACTCAGGTGCCACGTAATGAAGACACGTGTGATGGTTAGGAGGGAACGTACATGACCATCTCGACCTGGCTCATAAGCATCTGTCAAGTAGCCGAGCTCACCGGCCGCGCCACCTGTAGGCAATGCCAACTCGCCGGACCCTCCCACGCTCATGGCCTTGATAGATTCCTCCATCTCACGGCGAAGATTCTCTGTATGCCGATCAACGAACCTCATGGCGGCAGGTGCATCACCCAAACCCATGTCGGAGAATTCTAGGGGCTAACGGACAGAAGTGAATTTCATAGTGTAAATTAGCGCATAAAACATCCTCAAATATCAACAAAAGGAGTACTTACCTGCAGAGTGAAGAAGTTTTGAGGCATGAGAGCTAAGTCGGAGGACAGTCGTCTACTGGCGTGGTCAATCCACCTATTAAGCTGTGGGAACCAATCGGGGTGACTGCGAACCCAACTACAGTCTTCAATCGGCACAACATGCGTTGGTGCCTCGCTGTCGGGTTCGCGGGAGCTGCTTGCTTTTAGGTCTGACACCAGACCACGATGGTGCTCCTCAAATGTCTTTTCATTCTTTTGAATTGGGTGCTTCTTCGTCAAACTTTCCGACATTGAAAAGGGACTCAAGTAAGAGTGCAAGAGGCATGGCCGCGCTTGCGTTTATTCCTCTTTAAATATGAAATGCTGGTAAACCGGGTCCCTATTTTCCGATTGGTTACCAGGATATTGGGCCAATGAGGTTGCAGATGCGGTATCACATGCCACACAAGGCATTACTGACCATTAGTAGGACTATAAGGACAATTCATAGATGGGGAATTTTGATTTACGCACATCCTCTACATTTTTACTATACCAAATGTAGCATAATCAGGCGTTTTATTGCTGAAAATTAATAACATCCTCCTTCATTGGGAGTTTAGTTACCGCCATATTTTCCTTTGGACGTCTCATCTCTGTAGCCGAAAGAGGCATGCAGAAACTTCATCATCTATTAGTAAAATACTTCACTTTAATGGCACCAAACAAGTATACAGCTAGCTGTTCTCCGAACGTATACCACCTAATCAACGTTTGCTAGCATAGCCAGGAAGATTTCTATGCCCTTTCCTGTATTATTTGCCTGCATCTGCCAAGTATACCCTGACCTCTGACGAGGGGGATCGCAGTGCTGTTACTGCAACAACCAGACCTATATGTAACCTGACGACTTTGTTATCCTTCGGGATAAACATACCACTTGTCTTCAAGCAAGGCAAATTGAAACTGAATTCTTGGGTGTTCTCCCAGTCAGGCAAAACAGTCGTCTAACGCCGGAAAAGTGGCTTTTCCCATTAACTGTTCGCCTCCTGTGATACTGGAGCGTCATGAACAGAACCATAATTATCGCTTGGTTATAATTCTGCGAGCGGATCTGTGGATAGTCCAATGATAATGCGACTAATGGTTGCGAAATTAATCGATTAGTGTCGCGTGTAGGCTCCGTTGGCCAAAACTAGCGGCGCCCCAGACACACCCAACTTCGTATGCACATTTAAATAAGCACTAAGATCCTCTTTAGGCGTATGGTGAAAATAACAGGTATTTATATAGTGGATTAGAGTTCTTTCGATGAGTACTAGTTTGGGCTTCCTACTTTCTTCGGAAATTAGCTCGTCAATAAGCATTGAATCCTGCAGGGAAAAAATATTCCGACTCAGTGCGAACTTTGATATCATAATTTGGTCGCGCATGGCATCATGAATCACAAACCCGTACTACACTTAGCCTTACGCTACATTTTAGGTCGTACCAACATTTGTTTGCCTATCTCATGAAATGTCAGCCGAACTTATGAAATATGTTTCAGATTTAAAAAATACCAAAGTATAGTTGTAGCATTTAATATCGTGCAGCCTAATTCCACGATGTTTAATCTACAACTGGCTTCAGGCTTTTTAAAGAGCCTCTTTCTGGCCGCCTGCAAACACAGCAATTTAAATAATAACTACTTAAGTAGTATTCTTTTTTCAATTGATTTTCCGAGCCCTTATAAATAAAAATATATTTTCTCGAAAAAAATGCACGACAACATCCTTTCTCGCACTAATTTAATAGAAAATTACGTATTCTTCGAATTGTATATTTAAAGAAAGCGTAGCTTTCGTACTTCGAAACTTTGCTATTCCCGAATAATTTTGACCCCGACCTCTCGTTACACGTGCATTTGGGGCTTCCAAACTTTATTCTATATGCATTCCGTCCAAGAAACATCACCCATTTCTTTAAGTCATGCAGAAGATGTCACATAGTGCTCATAACATTTAGCAGTGGATGTGGTTCATGGTGCATACTTTATAGACAAACTTAAATTGAATGGAACGATGTATTCTGAATGAACATTTTACGGTCTTAGACTACATCATAACTAGAAGCTTTTTAAAACAGAATAATGGCCTTTATGCAAGTATGAAATTGGAAGAATACTAAATTCGTTACAAGATGAATTGAAATAAGAATATTTATATGCATACATTTTATAACATGATGAAGTGGCGTTCACCAATCAAGTTGCGGAATTTACTTGTCCTTTTGTGCCTTGAGGCTTAATCTAGAGCCCTCGCAGGCAGTCGTATAGCGACTAGGGACGCATAAACATGTGATGGAGTACTGAAAAAGACTAGGGAGATCGGAATGCTCATTTCTGGCTTATTAGCCGCCCTCGGCCAGTCATACCCAGTCTTAAGTGTGGACCACCGGGGATTTGAACTCGCGATCTTTGGTCATTGCGTCAAACGCTCTACAAAGGAGCCACGGGCTTGTTGTCCTATCGGTTGTGATAAGGAATACCAATGAGGAAGAGGCGCTCATCGATCAAGTTGCGGAACATTTTTGTCCCGTTTTGCATTGGGGCTCGATCTAGACCTCAATTAAATATATGTTACTAGTCGCTATGCGACTACCTGCTAGGGCTCTAGATTGAACTGCGAAACACAACGGGCCGAGCATGTTTCGTAACTTTATTGGTGAATGATACTTAACCATTGGTACTCCTGATCACAACTGACGGGACAACGAGCCCGTGAATAATTGGTTGGGCGTTCGAATCAAGGACCAAAGATCGCGGGTTCAAATCCCCGGTGGTCCACACTTAAGATTGGATATGACTGACTGATGACGGTTAATTAGTCAGTAATGACCATTCTGGTCTCCCTAGTCTTTGTCGGGACTCCGTACTATGTAATTGTTACTAGTCCCTATGCGACTGCCTGTGAGGGCTGTAGATGGAGCTTCAGAAAGAAACTCGTTCAAAGGCCGTGAATTAAATTTCTTTGAATTAGGCGGCATGATAGAACATAGTACAATTATGGTTCAGTATTTTTTCGAATCAAACACACATTCAGAATTTTGGTGGATATGTAATGAGAAAGAAAATATTCTTTATTTCCATATACTAAATTTGGTCTTAAGCCTAACATTAACTGTCCAAATCCGAATCCTAAACCTAACTGGTAATGAACGCAAGGCCACATAGGGTTCATATTCCAGTGTCATTCGGAATAGTTGAGCTGAAATTCAGTTGCAGTGGCGCATTCACCTGAGGTGGCGTCACTCCTGCGACGCAGTGCTGACATCCAACTCAGAACAAACCATGACTGTTAAGCGCTTGGACGGACGGGAGTACGCAGGCCCGTTTCCAGGTCCAGAGGAGTAGCGATAAGCTGCACGCCACCAGGAGAATTGGTCTACGAGACGTACGGCTATCGGTGACTATTCGAAATTTCGAAGTTCAGTAGGACTGAAGAAAACGTTGTTGTTAGTGCTTGTATAAAGTGTTACACGCTGTGAAGGAGAGTAGATGGTTAAACAGTATGATTTAAAAATAGAAGGGAAATTGTGGTTGGAGGCAGATGTACTGGTTCGCCATAAGACGCAGATTTCCTTTTTCCTCCATGTACCACAGTTTGCGCACCAACCCCCCTGACCTAGGGGGAAATCTCGTAATCCAGGGCATTAACTGTCGACATAGTGCCGCACAGATAGTTTTACCTCGAGCACAACCTCGGTGCGCACGTGGAGTAGTATTTACATGCGAACGAACTCATCTGCTCAATCTCCACCTAACCTTTATCACCGAGCAGTACAGAGGTAGGAAGATCTGTCAGTGGCCTGGTGCTTCCACCACTTAATTGACTAGTCTGCTCAATTATTTACGGTCGAAGCTGGTGTTCGATCACTTTTCCAACCCTGCGAACCCACTGGATTTCATCGAATGGTACTTCCCAGGTGAAGAATCATAAGCCTATTGAAAACATACCAAGGCTGGCTGATGCATTAACTGCAACTCACAGAGGGCCGAGAAACATCGAGCATCCGCTGAACCATCAGTCTTGTCAGTGCCGTGTCCAAAATAGAATTCTGGTAGCCTGATATTATTTTCCAGCATTCATATTGGCACCCAAATGCACCGACCTAGTGCACAAATTATGGCGGAGTTGTTACCTGGATGCAGACGGCAATGGTACACACAAGCATCCACTGACACTTGTTAACAACATTGTGCCGTTGCCGCTTCCTATTTAAATCAGCAGGCAGTTCTGCAATCGGTGGCTGGCGCCGCGTCGCCGAGTAGACGTTATCATTTTTGGCAAGCCAAATTAAACAGATCTGCTGTCCGCCGCTATCGAAAAGCACTCCCCATGGCTGGAAGTTCACCCCAGTATCATACAGGGTATTACAGACTCTGCCGTGGACACCTACTCGCGCCCTTCTCTAGAAACCTGGAATATCGTCCTCCAGCGGCTCTTATGTATGCATCGAACAACTGATTTCACACGTATGCGAACACAAAACCAGTGATGGAGGAGCCCATAGCACGTCGCAGCACCAGGCCCGGCGTTAGCCTGGAAAACGGAAACACAGTCCGCTTCTGTAGGAGTGTAAAACCACCTCGCGCAGAGCCCGAATCTTGTAGAAGACAGCAAACTCAGTTCCACATTTTATTGCAACCGAAGAAAAAATCGCATTCAAAATTTAATAAGTGGGGCCTCCAGCACCAGCCGATTATCCTTCAGAACCGCCGTGGCTGAGCACGCGTCAATCGTCTGCGGAACGGCATATGTCCTGCAGAAGTGTGCAGCTTCAGCACTGTGGACTTCGCCAGCGTCGGTCTTCTCGTCATGCTTCTCGGCATGAGTCCCACTAATACGCACACTGTTGGCATCCATCCGGATAGTGATGTCCTTGGGTTCCAAGTGCGAATCCACAGGCACCTCCAAATGCAACTTTCTGTGTTCCGCATCACCCATCACAACGACACCGTCCTTGCCTGCATGTAAAAAAAGACGAAGGGCGGCGGGGTGAAGGAGGAGCAAGCAAACTAAATATATCGGCTAATGGTAAATACTTACCGGTGACAGCAAGTTCCTTCCCTGCAGTCGCGCCTCCATGCGGTTTAGCGGCAACGCAAAGCTTGCGGTCGTCGTCGAACTTAATGGCGCTGTAGTCGGGTTCTTTGACCGGGGCCTCCACCACCAGTACACCGTCCTATGAAGCAGAAAGCAGATTTAAGAAATGCACTAAGCATACAACCTCTTCAGTAGGCCATCAACTCACCGACGTCAAGGTAGCATGGAAGTCGTCCTTATTCACTTTCTCCGGAACAACTATCGAACGGCAGAATTCCCGAGTGCGCACACCGCCATCGGGCAAGTCCTCCTTCCTCTTCCCATGCACGACTAGACAATTGCCCCTCGTAGATACCTCCACGTCTTCCGGTTTGAAGTCTTGCACATTATAACGGGCCTTGAAATAGAGCTATAAAAAGGTAACCAGTCAGCATCCACCTTACGAAGGCTTGCGGAACCAGATTCATGGAACTTACATGACCATCCTTTCCCGGCTCATAAGCATCTGTCAGGTAACCGAGCTGGCCGGCCGCGTCACCCGTCGGCACTGCCACCTTGTCGTGTGCCCCTACACCCATGGCCTTAATAGACTCCTCCATCTCACGACGAAGATTCTCCATGTGCCGATCAACGAAATCGAAGACCGAGGGTACAGGCGTCCCGAAGACGTCAAGGGGCTAAGTAGAGTAATGAATAAAACAGCGTAGGAATGGCAAAGGTAGTGAACAAAAGAACATCGACTTTAGAAAGTGACTGACCTCGAGAGTGAAGAAGTTTTTAGGCATAAGAGCTAAGTCTGAGGACATTCGTCTACTGGCATGGTCGATCCATCTGTTGAGTTGCGGGAACCAGTCAGACCGATCACGAGCCCAATTGCAGTCCTCAACGGGCACAACATGTGTTTCTGCCTTACTGTCGGTTTTACTAGAGCTGCACGCCTTTTCTAGGCCGGATACCAGATGCCTACGCTTTTCGCCGAATGTCTTCGCATCCTTGTGAACGGCATGCTTCCTTACAGGGGACATGACAGATAGCAACAGAAACCACAGATGAAGTACGAGTGTCAATTTACTGACGCTCTTTTTATACCTTCTACTGGTTGGCCGCGCCTTATCTTTTGCTGGTTGGTTAGTAGTGTACTGGACCAATAGCGTTACGCCTTTATAGTAGCGCAGTCAATTGGTTAGTGCTTTCTAACTTGCATTCACTGATGAACGCTCAGCGATCGCCATTGGAACTCGTTCCCTTGTACCTTGAGGCTCACTCTCGAGCCTCGACAGCAGCCGCACAGTAGCTAGTAGTAGAATAGGCAGATGAATATTGCCGTCTAAGAAACAGGGAGACCGAAATAACCATTTCTGGCTTATGGGCCATCGTCAGTCAGTCATATCCAACCTTAGCTGGTGCACCACCCAAGGATCGAACCCGTGACCCGCTCTACCTATTGAGCCACGGGCTCGTCGTTTTGCCAGGTTCGATCGGGAATATTGACTTGCAGTCGTTGTTGAACGCTCACCGATCATAGTTTTCTGAGCTGATTTGTATATATATATTACTTATATTAAGAGTAAAATAATGTTTCAGGTAACCCTTGTCTGTCAGTGCTCGCCGATTGTCGTCAATTCTTACCGTGTGATTGCTAATGGCGTTCTTTTGTTGGAGGCGGGGGCTAAAGGAAAAAGGAGACGTAGACATCTGCTACTGTGACTAACCCTTAAACGTGTCATCACCATCTTATTATCACCTCCGACTCGGACCGAGCCATTGCTTTGTCTTAGAGCATTTAAGATGACCGAAGATTAAAGTTCAAGACCGGGTTATACCACTCTTGGTTTGATATGGCCGGGGAATTTTCCTGCTAAGCCTGAGAGGACCGTCCACATTCCATAGTTTTTGCGGACAGTAAGCTTGCTGAAAGCGCCCTCTTTCTATCTTCTGCTCCGCCGCTTCGTTCGAAGGGAATCTGTTCGACAAGTGGTCTATTTGCTTGTCTCAGTTGGTTGCTTTGTAGTTGCTGACGTGGATATAATAGTTTGTCTTCGTCCATGCTAATACGTATGTGTGGCATCCACAAAGGTCGATTCTGTACAGTCACTTGAGCAGAAGCAATAGCTTCGGGTTGACACAGCGCTGTCTGCATTTTGTCAGAGTTCTGGTGAACTTATATATATATATATATAGGTGCTTTGGGAAACAATAGGTAACTTTATTCGGTAAATTTTCGACGCTGGTTCCCCAGATTATCATCAGACTTGTTGTAAGTGTGCAAAAAAAACATAAAATTTTAAACGTGCCAGAAAATCGATATTGCTGAATGAGTCCTGCCAATAGCTGTAATTGTGGGTGGACATCTCGTTCGGATTGGCTACCACCTTTTCCACTTTTCCTTGAAATTGTTGTACACGGCATCCAATTCGATGTGCCGATTAATGCACGAGTCATCAGAATGAATGGCCTCTTAGAATTTCCAACCGCTCTTCAATGGGCAGAAGCCAACAATGCGCGTTTTTTCCCACGAAAATGTTTGCCCAGTTTCTAGTGTATGCATGGCAACTTGAGACTAGTGGTGTCGTCTCTTTACAGCCAACTGATATTCGTGTATGCGCGTAGAGACCAATTTCCTGTTTGGCCACAATACGACACACTAAAACTGTTACACGAGATTTTGTAAACGGCTTCTTTTTAATCTAAAAAGCCAACCCTACCCTTAGGGTGTATAAGCTGTTTTCGAAGTGTAGTTGTTGATTTGTGCGCCAGGTAACTTTGGTGCTTCCGCAGGTGTCTTTAAACGAGATCAGACACGTTCTTAATGTATGGAAGTGTTCGCCAGTTTTTTAATGTGGAAGCTTGATCGGAACAATCTAGTCCCTTGTCCTTTTCTTTTAATTCCCGATGTCTCATGCATCCATGGAAAAACAGTTTGAATAGATAAGTAAGTTCAATTTGGTAAAGTTTGCTGGTAGAACAGTGAGTTTTTGCTCGATTGATGAGGGTGTTGACAGTGCTTCGTCTGTGGGCGACAGAGTGGTTGCTCTCATAATGTAGGATAACATCCGCATTAGCTTCTTTGCGGTAAACTGATGGTTGAAAGGTCCCGTCAGTCTTTCGCTGTACGAGGACGTCAAGAAAAGGTAGTTGGTTGTCAATTTCTTCTTCTAGCGTAAAGGCTATTCCAGGTATCATCGAATTACTAATACTTTGCAGTGTTTCAAGTCGGTCCCTTTTAACGAGGACAAACGTGTCATCAACGTAGCGTACCCATAACTTGGGGTTAACCAGTGTTAGGGCAGTAGCTTCTAATTTTTGCATCGTTACTTCCGCTAGGAAGCCAGAGATGGGTGAGCCCATAGGGGCTCTCTTTTGTTGTTGATAGAACTCTTGTGAGAATTAAACATTCGTTTCTAGACATAAGTCCAAGAGTTCAAGCAAGGCAGGTGTAGGAACATCCCTGCCATAAGCGTGGAGTAATTCTTTTGTGTAATGCCTTGCCAGATCTAATGGTATGGATGTGAAGAGGGAAACAACATCGAAAGACAACATTATCTCATCTGCTGCAATGTTGAGTCTTCGTAATTTATCAAAAACCCTAGCGATTTGTCAATTGATGTTTCACAATTCTTTGTCAATTGGTGTAATTTGCGGAAAATCCACTTAGAAATCTTATAATTGGATGCACTGATTAACGATACTATCGGTGGCAGTGGCACCTCTGGTTTGTGGCCTTAGGTAGTCCATATATCTTAGCTATGGTCGGTTCGGTTTGTCTGAAGGATTTGACAATATCTCCTGATATTTGCTTCTTTCCTATAAAACGTTTAAGTACTTTTTCAATTG
Organism: Schistocephalus solidus; assembly: GCA_017591395.1. Classification (NCBI taxonomy): domain Eukaryota; kingdom Metazoa; phylum Platyhelminthes; class Cestoda; order Diphyllobothriidea; family Diphyllobothriidae; genus Schistocephalus; species Schistocephalus solidus. The sequence continues at coordinate 34,866 of WEDG01002392.1, read as the reverse complement.
ATGAATTATGTGTTTGGGTGGGATCTGCGTCAAGAGGTTTATAGGTTGACAGATCTTGTAACAATGACTGCATCTTTTTATCGTAGTCTGCTTTGTCCAAAATGGCTGTTGAACCTCCTTTGTCCACAGGAAGGATTACGATGCTTTTGTCTGTTTTTAGAGATTAAAGGGCTTTCTTTCTTCGTTTGCTAGTACTGAAAATGGATTTCGGTTCTTTAAAGCATGTACAGTGTTATTTCGAATTGTGAAACGTTCATATTCTGAAAGAAATTCCGCTAAAATGCAATCTTTCAGACTCGAAATACCTGAACTTTCTTGCAAACCTGGAGTCCATTTAATTAGCACTATTGGTATATTGGAAATCCTGTACGGCCTCACATTCCAGAGATTATGAGTGATTTTGTGGTAAATTAGATATTTTTAGGAGACCTGACTTGAGGATGTGGCCAAGGGAACGCAGGCTCTATTGAAGATGTTTCAACATTAAATGAGTATAAAATCCACAGCACTGACCGTTTTTTATATGATATGAAAAACGCGAAATCTCTCAGTGACCTGAGCCATTCCACATAGCCTCTTTCCCGTTCTAACCAATAGATGGCCCTTCGGTCAACTTCTAAACATCCTACTTAGTAAAAACCTCGACGAAAACCCTCTCTTCCGTATCCCTTGGAAATGTAATTCCACTTATACTTACCTATTAACCTTCCTTTTAATGCCTTGAAGTCAACTGTGTCTGCTATGATCTTACTCTAACTGTCATAAGGTTTGTTACTGGTCTTACCCAAGCTCATTTATTATATTTCACTTTTCTCAATCTGGCCAGGTTTTTTAGGTTCATCCCACTGACAAAAATCAACTAGTATTGGCCTGTTCAATCCGATTACACCACCGAAAATTCATCAACTGCCGAGAAACTTCGGCATATGCACATTATCAGTGAATGGATAAGATGTAATGGTTTATACTCTGGGGCCTCAACAGGCACTACTGTTATCTTTTTGATTAACCGCGTATTGACCGCTCTTACCTGGCTTGCGTTAATTTTAAAAGCTCACTTAACGGCCATTCTTGCAGCTAACACTATCCAATCTTGACAAGTTTGCTATCCTTACATTTAGCATCAGGAAGCTGGCAGACCAAATTACCATACCCAGTGAACCAGAAATTACGGGAGAAATTCGGTAACTGATTTGAAGCCCAAATAGCCTAATACGCTCTTAATCTATATACAGGGGAGAGGAATACTAGTAACTGCGTGTATAAAAGTCCCTCTGAGGTGTGCAATGTACGTTATGTTAGATAAATCTTAATGGAATCGCACATTCTACTGAGTAAGGCTCTTTCCAGTTCTATAAAATAACAAGGAAATGCATCGGTATGACTCCTAGATTTCGGCTTGCGACATTTCTGCCTGGCAAGAGTTGAACTTGCAAAAGGTGTCTACCGTACAAGGGGAAACTGTACCCTACAAGAAAATCTTGTGACCCAACAATTTAGTCAAGAAAAAAAATTGAAATCATATGAACAATCTAATGCTTAAGTAACAAAAAGAGAACGCGTTTTGCAAAAGCGTTGATCTATCTTCTCCTCTTATTTTATTATGTTTTATCGTACTGCCTTATAGTAAACATCCTTATGAGAGGAAACTAATCAATAGCTGTGTTGCCCGTGTATGTTTAAAAAGTCTGATTATCTTGTGATTTATTTACTTGAAAACCTCTCGCAACTGTGAAATTCCCCGAAAACTATTCACTGCATGAAACCTGGCGGAAAATGACCACGTACGCTTTTACTCATTTGATCAATAAACATTTTCACATCTGACTACCCTACTACTAGTCACTGTGCGGCTGCTGGCCGGTCACGAGAGTGAGCCTGAAGGCAGAACGGGACGAGTGAGTTCTTTAGCGATCGGTGAGTGTTTATCATCGAATGCAAGTCAGAATTCCCGATCTAAACCGGCCAGACAACGACCTAGTGGATCAGTGGTTAGAGCGCTGGACTTCTGCTCAACGGGCCGCATGTTCGATCCTCGGGTGGTGCTCCACCTGGGGCTTGGGTATGACTGGCTGATCACGGCTAATAAGCCAGAAATGGACATTCAAGTCTCCCTTGTCTTTGTCGGAAATATTCGTTTGCCTACTCTACTAATAGCCGCTGTATGGCTGCTGGTGGGGCTCGAGAGTGAGCCTCGAGGTACAGGGGAACGAGCGAGTTCCGCTGATGCCATTAGATACTGCTGATTCGCGCCTTTTTTAAATTCATATCAGGACACGATGCTTCAAATCAGAGGAGCCTCTCAAACCTCACAGACACCCAGATTATTGACGTGGATCTCTGTACGTTAGAGTTATTTCTCGAGCATATGCACTATGGTAGAGGGGCGCTCAACAAGCGCTTTACGAGTTGTGGCGGTGTACTCGGGGTGGCGACAGCGAACAAACCAACTCTGTCAGTTGACTGCTTGCATTTTGTGTGACTCAGCATTCGGCCCGTCGACATCGTGACGCTGATCGATATTTTGCCTCCAACAGTTTGCCGCACACGGACAAGGCCAGGCGCGCGCAGACACGCATCCTGCGCTGCGAGGTGAAAACCTCAACACCGTTCTATCGGCTCGGTGAAGCAGCTGTCGTCGGTGTCTTCTGGGCGGCTTGTGGGTTGTCCTTCTTACGTTGTACTCTGACTCGGGAAACCTCTTGTTCAACTTGTCGTACTGCGTCAGAGCTTCCTGCTACGTCAGCCACTGTGCCTAAAGTTAACTCAAATCGTTCTGTCGCCAATTTGTCACTGATTTATGATGGAAGTGGAAGGGAAGGGGGAAGCCATTTCAGTGCCTACCGCTTCGCTACAGTAAATTTGTTTGGAACATTTTGATACACTAACAGTCACCGCAATCTGGGGAGGGGAGTACATATATCCGTGTCCAACCAAAAATGGCACAATGATAATTCTTCGTATAATATACTCCTAAAGCCTCATATAGCATTCAGTCTTTGACTCAAAAATAAACCGCACGAGTTTCCGGTATCCAAAAAGAAGGTTCGTTAACCATTTCTCGCAGATTGTATTAGGGATTTCAAAGGCGTAAGCCTATTTTCCTCAAATGCACTGATCTCATCACGGAAGACGATTTCCTGATGTTACCTACTGATAGAAATAATAAACAGTATTACCCTAGGCGGTCTGCATCAATTAGCCGAAACTCCTACAGTCAAGCATCGTACTAAATCCAAGAGCGATATTTCCTTAACATTCTATAGACAGCAGCCTTGGAAATTCCATATCTGTAGGAAAGGTATGTAACCATATTTTTTTCGGCTACCCAATATTTTTTTGCATACGACAGTTCAACCGATGAGTTTGACTATGTCTACCACGTACTTCAAAATAGACTGGAATCAAGCTCGGTGACGTATGCGTGAATTAGATTATAGGAAGAGGAGACTTTCGCTGCATCTACCGCGCTCTCTCCTCCTCCCCCAGCTGGGCTCGGTGTAATGACCAAGTCAAGAAGAACGGAGGCCGGAGAGGGCGTAGGTGGCTGTCGCGGCCGGAGCCGCCCCTAAGCGTGCCGCCAGACCTGGCTTGGATCCCACAGAGTGGGCGTGCCATAGAGGCCACGTTAAGAAAGAGCCATTGCAGCCTTTCTCTCAGTCCGCCAGTCGGCCACCCCACACAAACAGAAACTGGGCTGACTGCGCGGTCTGAGTTATCCTGTCAGTTGGCATACAATTATAGATTTTCACGTTGTCAGTTGCAGTGCCTGGTTTGTCATTGCTCGGTAAATAAGGGATAGTGCTGGTTTTAGAAATTTGTAAGTCACTCCCTGACCTGAACTATGAAAGAGTGACTATCTTGCCCACGTTTCAGGAAATTAACATGCGAGCGTTCTCACCAGGAGTTAAACAGCATTCCTCATAGATAACTGCTAATCAAACTTACTCGTCAACGGTTGAGTTCCCTGCCTCTGGCTACTCCACTCTTGTCATCCGCGTTCCGACACCCGTTTCCATTTCGGCGAAAAGATAGGCACTACGTGATAAGTTTATCTTTACGGTAACACCTGTCCGCTTATAGATGCATTTTATAACTGCAAGTTACTCCAATTGACCCCGGTTAATGCTTGAGCACACGGTGGCAGAGTGCGTCCTATCGACTCACAACGGCTTTTGGGACAGAATAGATGTTACTCCCTAACCTCTCATGTGCTTACATAGACATTAACAAACGCCCGTCTAACGAGGTTGCTAAGCCTCGCCGCGTGGAGCACGGCATCGTCGCGAAATCGATCGATAAGGCGCGTATTTTGCCGGTAAGGCCAACCATGGGCTCAATGTACCAGCCGGCTGTTCGCGCCTGGCGTGATAGTACAGCCTACCTCACAATCATAAGTTTACCTAGATTTTTCTCAAGCTTTGGGATGTTTTATATAGGTCGCTTAGGCTGTGTGTTTGGCAGTGTAAAAAGCGGTAGCTGATAGCGCGAGCAACATTTAATAACAAAAGGGGTTTGCCATAATATCAGGTAATAAGAATGGTCAGAATATGACTGTTCCACAATTATAAATCTACTTATTACACTATTGTATTTAAAGTAAAATATGGGCCTTGATCAGCGCTATGCCTGCACACATGATTGCTTCTGAGCATCGTGTGGACCCCAAAGAAGCCTTCCAAGTAAGTTGCACGGTTCCGTTAATCTACCCACAATAACGGTCATAGTGTCTAGACGCAGCGGCAGCGGAAGCAGTCGTAAACACTTTACGCAAACCGGTAGTGTGTTCACAGAAGTACCTCGTGTTGGTTAACCTCCTCCTCGAAACTGATCACCGCCCCCCTTCCCCTCCCCAACCCTCCTCACCCCAGAAACACAGTACTCATCCTTGCCTGCATTTAATCACTCCCCCTGTGCTCTTGTGTGAACAATGATAATGACTGAACTTATCAGTGAAAGCGACAACTGAATCTTACATATCCTGCAGCCATTGTGCAGCCATTATCCTTATATAATGCCATCGCTGGTGATGGTCTCCAGTGGGAATCTGACATGTCAGTAGAATACAACTCTTTTTCCAATCATCGCATCTTCTTTTTATCTTCTTCTCAGCTGTCCGAAATTTCGAATTATCCACAGGCACGCATCCTGCGCTGCGAGGTGAAAACCTCAACACCTTACTATCGGCTCGGTGAAGCAGCTGTCGTTGTTGTGCTCTGTACTTTTGCAGCTCCATTTTCCTTCCTAACATTCGCTATACATTCGGTGACCTGTTGACAAATTTCGCAATTTGAGCATCCGAAGAGCTACCCAGGCAGCACGACACCATTACGGCTGGGACCGAGTCGCTGCAGCCCACCGGCAGTCGGCCCAAACAAGGGACGCTCATACCGAATCAACTGTCACATTTACTGGACTCTTCGTAACCAATCCCGTGAGATCACATGATCAGACCGCCCGCTCGCGGAAAGTGGCCGAAAATGATTAACGTGAGGCGCTAGCACGCTGCCTATACCGAACCGCGCATGCACTGGGCTGCGGTACAGCAACTTAACAAACCGTCATCTGAGCAATTATGGTGGGTTCTTGGTGGGTTTGGCATATGTTTCTGCGATTTCCAAGAGATTGGTAACTTCAAGTTCCCGATAATCCCGAATCGAGGTGTGGGTAGGAATACGTTGTGACTCAAAAATTAACCGCGCGAGTTTCCCGTTTCGAAAAAGGAGGTTCGTTAACCATTTCTCGCAGATTATATAGGATTATATCAGGAGAGAAGATTTCCTGACGTTACCCTACTGATAGAAATACTAAACAGAATTACCCTAGGCGGTCTACATCAATTAGCCGAAACTCCTACAGTCAAGCATCGTACTAAATCCAAGAGCGATATTTCCTTAACATTCTATAGACATCAGCCTTGGAAATTCTATATCTGTAGGAAAGACACGTGACCATATTTTTTTGGCTACCCTATATTTTTTTGCATACGACAGTTCAACCGATGAGTTTGACTATGTCTACCACGTACTTCAAAATAGACTGGAATCAAGCTCGGTGACGTATGCGTGAATTAGATTATAGGAAGAGTAGACTTTCGCTGCATCTACCGCGCTCTCTCCTCCTCCCCCAACTGGGCTCGGTGTCATGACCAAGTCAAGAAGAACGGAGGCAGGAGAGGGCGTAGGTGGCTGGCGCGGCCGGAGCCGCCCCTAAGCGTGCCGCCAGACCTGGCTTGGATCCCACAGAGTGGGCGTGCCATAGAGGCCACGTTAATAAGGAGCCATTGCAGCCTTTCTCTCAGTCCGCCAGTCGGCCACCCCACACAAACAGAAACTGGGCTGACTGCGCGGTCTGAGTTATCCTGTCAGTTGGCATACAATTATAGATTTTCACGTCGTCAGTTGCAGTGCCTGGTTTGTCATTGCTCGGTAAATAAGGGATAGTGCCGGTTTTATAAATTTGTAGGTCACTCCCTGACCTGAATTATGAAAGAGTTACTATCTTGCCCACGTTTCAGGAAATAAACATGCGAGCGATCTCACCGGGAGTTAAACAGCATTCCTCATAGATAACTGCTGATTAAACTTACTCGTCAACGGTTGATTTCCCTGCCTCTGGCTACTCCACTCTTGTCATCCGTGTTCCGACATCCGTTTCCGTTTCGGCGGAAAGATAGGCATTACATGATAGGTTTGTCGTTACGGTAAAACCTGACCGCTTCTGGATGCATTTTATAACTGCAAGTTACTCCAATTGACCCCGGTTAATGCTTGAGCACACGGTGGCAGAGTGCGTCCTATCGACTCACAACGGCTTTTGGGACAGAATAGATGTTACTCCCTAACCTCTCATGTGCTTACATAGACATTAACAAACGCCCGTCTAACGAGGTTGCTAAGCCTCGCCGCGTGGAGCACGGCATCGTCGCGAAATCGATCGATAAGGCGCGTATTTTGCCGGTAAGGCCAACCATGGGCTCAATGTACCAGCCGGCTGTTCGCGCCTGGCGTGATAGTACAGCCTACCTCACAATCATAAGTTTACCTAGATTTTTCTCAAGCTTTGGGATGTTTTATATAGACCGCTTAGGCTGTGTGTTTGGCAGTGTAAAAAGCGGTAGCTGATAGCGCGAGCAACATTTAATAACAAAAGGGGTTTGCCATAATATCAGGTGATAAGAATGGTCAGAAGATGACTTTTACACAATTATAAATCTACTTATTACACTATTGTATTTAAAGCAAGATAGGGGCCTTGCTCAGCGCTATGCCTGCACATATGATTGCTTCCGAGCATCGTGTGGACGCCAAAGAAGCCTTCCAAGTAAGTTGCAAGGTTCCGTCAATCTACCCACAATAACTGTCATAGTGTCTAGACGCAGCGGCAGCGGAAGCAGTCGTAAACACTTTACGCAAACCGGTAGTGTGTTCACAGAAGTACCTCGTGTTGGTTAACCTCCTCCTCGAAACTTATCACCGCCCCCTTCCCTCCCCCAACCCCTCCCTCACCCCAGAAACACAGTACTCATCCTTGCCTGCATTTAATCACTCCCCCTGTGCTCTTGTGTGAACAATGATAATGACTGAACTTATCAGTGAAAGCGACAACTGAATCTTACATATCCTGCAGCCATTGTGCAGCCATTATCCTTATATAATGCCATCGCTGGTGATGGTCTCCAGTGGGAATCTGACATGTCAGTAGAATACAACTCTTTTTCCAATCATCGCATCTTCTTTTTATCTTCTTCTCAGCTGTCCGAAATTTCGAATTATCCACATGTTTTAATGGACCCCATTGGCGTACAAATGTACCCAACTGACGAGCATTTATCGAAAAAAAACTAATGCTCTCTAAAGAATCTCTGGAATCCTTGCATGGAATTTTCGCAACTTTCTAGTACTACCGCTGTAAACGAGGCAGCGAAATAACTCTAACGCACAGAGGTCCACGTTAATAATCTGTCTGTCAGTGAGATTTGAGGGGTTCCTTCTCCTGCGTAAAGGTATAGCTACTTGCATAGTTCAAGTGCATACTTTTGGCGAAGGAATGCCCGCATGCCTACCCAGCAACGCATGTGCACAATTCGGTAGCTTACTTAAGCAGGAAAGCCTGATATTTTGACCGCAATTCACACTACTCTTTTGAATTATACACCACTGATTGTGTCTACTCTAGCTGATCTCAAGTTTCATTAGATGCAGTAGAAATAATCGATATTGGTCGCCTTCCAGAAACCGCTACTGCCCTGGCCTAGGACACTGATTAAAGATGACCAGAAGTGATATGACCAGCTATATTTGCCTATTATCGGCAAATGGTGTGTGCTCCCTAACCTCTCATGTGCTTACGACAGTTCGACCGTCGTAGTCCGACGATGTCCACCGTATGCTCCATGGGAAAGTAAAGCAGGGACGGCGACTTGCGCGTGATTTAGTTTAAAGTGATAGTAGACTTGCGCTGCATCTACCGCACTCTCTCCTCCTCCCCCACCTGAGCCCGGTGTCAAGACAGAGTCAAGAAACCCGGAGGCGGGAGAGGACGCAGGTGGCTGGTGCGGCCGGAGCCGCCCTTGGGCGTACCACCTCACCTGGCTCGGGTCCCACGAAGTGGGAGTGCCATAAAGGCCACATTAAGAAGGAGCCATTGAAGCCTGACTCTCAGTCCGCCAGTCAGCCACTCCACACAAAACACACATTGGACCGACAACGCGGTCCGAGTAATCCCGTCAGTTGGCAACCTTCCAAGGCACGGATTTTAGCGCACCGTGATAGTTTCGAGAGCGTCAGATTGTTTATAGTGAGGAACATGCGCTGAGCTGTCGACCTCACTCTCTTCCCCACCCCCACAGTCAAACCGCTGTCCGAGCCGGTCAGTTGTCTGATGCGGAAGTGGGCACAGCTGCTGGGGACCTCGTCTACGTGTACTACGTACACGACCTGCCCCCCAAACACAAGCACCAGGATTTCACACAACAGGGGGTTGAACGACTTACATCTCACATGTGTGAGGTAGCCGGAGGTCACTTTAAGAAGGAGACATCGCAGCCTGACTCTCAGACCACCAGTCAGCCACTCCACACAACACACATTGGACTAACTACGAGGTCTGAGTGTAATTGTTAGTTGGCAACCTTCCAACCGCGGCGGTTAACGTTACCGCACACTCTTCTCCTCCCCCACCTGAGCCCGGTCTCATGACACAGGCAAGAAGACCGGAGTGAAGTGCACTGAGTAGATTTTGTCGATGGGTGAGAACTCGCTGGCAGTGTCAGTCGCCACATTTTCCTAGACGGTGATCTGCGCACACGGCTTACAAACCCTCAATCCTCATCTTACAACAGCGTTTGCTAATAGATATACAGCAAAGTGGAATTTAATTAACTGCTATCATGCTTTTACGGCGCTGTGAGCCTTAACCGAAGGCCCCATTTGCGGCACCCATCGTAACGCTGTACCGAATGCCACTCTCACGAACGTCTGCCTTGTCACTGCAACCCTTATGCCCACTGAACGCTCTTGTGTAATAATCCCATATCTGCATATTCAGTCAATTTGACGAGGAACCCACCACGTCAGCTCGTAAATGCACTCATATAGATCGATTCTTTCCGATGAACCTCCACATTGCAGCTGTACGGTCACTCCTGGTTTTTCGATGCATTCGAGTGACTGTTGGACTACCACACTGTAGCTTGCGCTCCCCAACAGGTACACTGTTGCCGAATGTCGTGCATAGATAAGAAGCATAGGAAAGAGCATATAGATTGGTTTAAGAAAGCAAAACCATGGTTGTAGCAGCTAGGAACTGTACACGGAATGTATCCGCAAACGGGCAGATTTATCTGGTGACACTGGTGGGAATGGTGGAGGAGGATGGGGAGGAGGAGGAGGAGGAGGAGGAGGAGGAGGGAGGAGGAGGAGGGAGGAGGAGGAGGAGGAGGAGGAGGAGGAGGAGGAGGAGGAGGAGGAGGAGAGCGGGCGGTTGGATTGTGCGCGAATGGGATTCTAATATATGCATCACTATATCATCCCCTCTTCATGATCCACCGACAATAATAATGGCGGCTATCACTACACTTCTTCTAAGCGAGTCGTACCACGCCAGACCCCTATCTGCTGACCAACGCAGACTGCATGCAATTTTTGCGATGTAATGAGTCATGCCAGCTACGCTCATCAGTCCCAGAGGTTAGCAGAGTGTAGCCGCTGCACTGGATACAGTCGGGAAGACACTCAGTGGTCTCAATATAATATTTGTCAAACATTTCGAACCTCCACTTGAGCGAATTCTTGAGAAAAAGCGAAATTTTCCCGTTAAAATGCACCCTAAACTCAACCCATGAATAGTTAACCTCAGTTCGCACACTGACTTGTTATGTTCGGCAGCTCAACCAAAATACCGCCGACCACACTCTTATTCACACCCTGTGTTAGTCCAGTGCATCTACCACGCGGCCCATTTAGGGGGCACATCCTGCAGCCAAAGTCCGTTTTACGAGCATCATCGGCTTTGCTGCAAATGTATTCGATCTGGCAACCAGTGCCAGCAGTAGGACAAATTCGTAGGGAAAATCTGTTGATGGTTGGATCTTTGACTATTTACTGCAACCGACCTTTGTGCAACACCAATCACGCATTAGCCAACTTTACCAAATATCGGGCACAGTATAGCAGCACGTCAAATTTAGCTTGATAATCTGCCACATACGGGAACAAAGTTGCTTCGATATAAGTTTAGCAAGAAAGACCTGCCTGGTATATAGAGGCTCAAACCTTTATCACCTGTCTCCCTCTCATGTGTTCCAACAGGGTGCCAGATTTAACTTATACCATCTTAGGCTAGAGAGAGTGTATTCCATAAATCTCTGATCCTCCAGCTTGCAGGCACGCACTGGACGCTTCTGTTCACATGTGCATTTTGTGAAGCGACTGGGGTGTTCCGTGACGGGATATACAGTGTAGAAAGGACATCCGTTCAAACAGCCTTCGACCAGCGGGCTAAACCGGATGAGGGTATCGGGGAGGGGAGGAGGAGGAGGAGGAGGAGGCAGTGAGCGACAGCCATCCAGTAGTCAATCCAGACTAATTCGGATCGTATCCTCGCTAAGCGTAAACCTTCAACCATGGGAGAATTGGGCAGCCACCTGGGATAACTTAGCAGTTCTATTTAGAGGCAGTACTACTTATCCCCTTGTGGGGAAAGGGGTTAGAAAATTTGCCCTAAACAAGTGCAGGCATTCCTCAACTTACGACCTCTCAGGCACACGAAGAAGACTACAAGTCAAAGTTGTGTTATGTTATGGGTGCCACTTCCGCTTAGTACGACTTCTAGCCACTACCGACATTGCTCATCGTCATAACAGGCGCTTTCCGCAGCCTGCCAGTTCTTTGTACTGGAGTCTCCTGCGGATAAATACTCTCCCAACAGCGAGGCAGCTCAAAAAGGCATATTCACACTGAATAATTAGTTGAAAGGGAAGGCTTTCTCCGTCAGCAAGTGTTTACTGTTGACGAAACTGGCCTCTTCCGGAAAGAAAGTCAGCAAAAATGAGGCTGACTAATGACTAACGAACATTTTGAGTCACGGATACACCGGATACACCTTCTTCGAGAACGGACGTCCAAGGGCAGAGAGAAATGAATGCTGGAATCAACTTCTCTTGCTCGAACGACATCTTGGAACAGCTGCCCTGTCTGCGCAGAACATCAACGATCGTCTAATTAGCTTGGGCCGGCTTCTTCTGGGAGCCAATTTTTTTACTGCTATCAGAGCCTGTGCGTCTCAAACGAGCATCTCTGATGGTGTGAGAAACAGGCTTTACAAAGACCAACACGCCCTGCTAGTGACTTTGTTGAAGGCGGAAACGTTAGTTGTCTTCGGTGACTGCAATCTTCGCATAGTCACAGATCATGCTACTTCGAAGGACGTCTTTGATCACCACGGAATCGGCAGCTGCATTGATAATGTTACTCTCCTCCCGACGGCCTGAACAGAACACAGTACTCTCCTGAACAGCACCTTCTTGCACCGTCGGGTGCATGAGAATAATAAGTTACGGTATTCTAAATCGCATCATCATTTATATCCTGTAAACTACGTCCTCCTCCACGATTGTGAGCAACGGGACGCGATAATGACCAAGGCAATGTGTGGTGTATGTTGCTAGATAAACCATCTCCGTTCGTACCCAAGATGAGGCTTCAACTGCAGCCGTACAGGCGTCCGAAAGTTAAACGAACACCGCGTGTTATTGGATATGACTGACCGCTGAGTAGATTTGAATAATCATCAATATCCCCGCCTCAAGTAAATGCAAACTGCCAAACATAATACCACTGTTGGCACGTGATGGGGTCGACTGAGGAACGTTATCTACTCAACTGCTCTGGCAGTCCTCAGTCCTGCATGCCATCAGTACCAAAATTTCTTTTATGACAACTGGGAGCATACCTGTAATCGACATTGATGGGATGCACACGCATTACGCCAACCACAGAACCGAGTCCATCAAAATGGTTTACTCTTGTCGTCTAAGTCTGGTTTAGGGGCAAAAGAGGCGATAAAGACGATCTACGCACTAAAAACGAAGGGTTTTACTCCTCTGCTCATTTCCAATTGCACAACTCTCCAGATCGGTAAGTCGCGACCTATAGAACGCTGGACTGATTACTTTAAAGGCGTCCTCAACTGGTTGTACACAGTATCTGACGAAGCCATCATCAAAATTTCTTAAATAATAACCAACAATGATATAGACTGTCCGTCCTCGTTGCAATAAAGTATCACATCTGTATATCCGTTTTTGTTTCAGCGGCAATTCCTTGCCATTTGAACTGTATAAGCATAGCTGCCCTCAATTCGTGGGTAAACTCACTTCACTAGAAACCTAGATCTCTTTGGCTTCGGCTTCACAAAATTCGGACTGGAGTTTTAACACGAAGGTGGCTGTGGTCATGCGTCAACCACCACGAACCTGCAATGACCTAGCCATGAAAATGACCCCCTGTTTGTGTCTCTGTTTGGTCAGTTTTATTCTAACTTGCCATCAACCTTACATTTTAGAAAGGTGACTCGCCATCTAGTTGCTGACTGACTGGGTCTACTGTGGGACTCGCCCGAACTAGGGAATCAATGCTCTGTTCTCTTCGCAGCACAAGCATTCTTTCGAAGCTAGCATGCTAATCAGTAGGGAAAAAAGCATGATCGGTAGGCGATCTGGATGTGGCGGACGGATAAATAAAAGGACTGGGTAACCAAGTGTTTGGGTGCATCCAGTACCGAGTTCATGCTATGACTGGAATGGCCTGAAACAAAGAATCGTAACCGTCAACTGCTACTAACTATGCCACAAAAAATAGGTTACTATGAGGAGTGCATTGTAGTTTATTCGCATACACTTTTCTTTCTAACATGAATGCGGATTTTAAGCATTTATGATAGTGTGAGAATCGTCTCAAGTGTCGTGGTCAGACTGCAATTATAACCTAGCCCGCCTGTACTGAATTATGCAACAATGTGCGTGGGCCTTTCTCCTCAATAGGGCAAAGATATCAAGACTAGTGAATTGCACTTTCGACTGAGAATGACGGACTGGCTGATGAACCGGCGAAAGATTCTGTGATTGAGTAATCATTTCAGTTTTGCAATGTAGCTGGGTTCCGTGTGTATTCGGACAGCTGTCGGGAGAATAAGCAAAAAAACTGTGTTTTCTTGATGTGGACGTTAATTGTTTGCGCTAAATGAGAGTACTGCAACTTCATCTACTTCCAGTATTGTCTCATCTGCCAAAATCAATTTTCCAGGATGAATTTGCTTCCAAAAACCGATGCTGTATCATTCAGATTTCAAAAAATCTCCTGGTATTAGATACCTCCCATAGTTAGCCGCATTTACCCATCTTAATTCCAGGTAACAAGATCAGGTTTGCTTCAAGGGATGATAAACAGGACACCCTCATAGTTCAGGCTCGTTGGAATATGAAAATGTAAAGTAAATCTCATAAATTTTCGATAGCATTCGTAGACGAGAGGGAACTAAGATCCTGTATAAAGAGGATCCACTGGATATTCAAAAAAGTTCATTTCTCGGCGAATGTTATTTGATAGTGGGCCTAGCAGCATTCATCCCCTAAATCTTTTATTAATGAACTGAGGGAATGTGCTTATTGGAATACACTCGCAACGGCCCCAGCATTTGTGACAGTGGCAAAGTACAAGCAGTGATTTTTCGAAGAAGGGAGCGGTAGGGCGAAACACTGATTTGCTGGCACCTTACATGAATCTGCTCACCGAACGTGACTTGAAAAAGTTGGATAGCCAGCTCTCTTATCCTTTATTCAATGGACAAACTCTCCGATGAACGGTACTAGACGTTTGATTGACTAACTAGGAATAACTACTTATTAAGTTCATTGCCCTATCAGTAAGCTCTAGCAGTTCCCCTGGCATACAGTAAGATACTATCGAAACCGCCTGCACTTAAACCACTAAACGTCGTAAAAATAGTTTTTACTGAGTTGGGGAATCAAAATTATGGTCACCTACGAAATGCAGGATCTCAGTTAAAACTTGTGGATGTCTGTGGTCTCCAGTTCCTCATATGTGAGAAGCTTCCGTAATCGACGTTCCTCCGTTATTGCAATACGATTGAGGACTAAATTATCCAAATCGACTATTGTGTCCCTGTGTCATATTGCTGATATCACTGAGCGTTTGGGTGTGCTCATCAATTACATCGTGGTGGAGAATATTACATTTATTTTACTGAATCTGATTTCGCATTCCTACAATTCCGACTCACAGCGAAATAACCACATTGCGCGTTTAGGTGCCAAGAATTTTGGACTTTTATGCATACTGACGATATAAAAGTGAAAGGCAGCCGTCTGTGGTGGCCCTGGATTACCATAAACTGATAATAGTACACAGCGTAAATGTTTCCTGTGGAATACCGGAAGTCTATGGATCTTACAAACAATGTATTGAAAAGGTGAACAACCGCCTGAAAACAAGGAGGGCCTGGAAAATGGGCCGATGGAGGCCTGTAGTTATGCTTTCGTGTCCGCGTATTTTTAGTGCTCTTCGGCATGCTGGTAGTAAGTGCCAAAACACTTGTTATCAATTTGAAGCTGGACAAACTGGCTGATCACCGGCATGACACCTGCGAGCCTCCAGCCGGCTGCTCGAAGCATCTGTCCAAATTCAGCGATGTTGAAAAATCGAGTAAGTCGACATTTCACAGATATGAGCGAGGGCCTCGGTTAATTGGGGTGTATTGGCTTTGTCCTCACGGGACGCAAGAACAGCAAGTTCAAACGCAAGTTGTGCATAATGACGGCTCCAAAATCAATTTCGTCGGTTTTCTGGTAAGTCAATGTAATTCAATTCTTCGTTTATTTTGTGATCATGCAAGTTCATACATCGAAGTCGGGTAAATCGGATAAATAATATAAGCGATCACAACAGACAGGACAGGGAGCCCATGGTACAATGGTTAAAGCGTGGGCTTATAAACCAAAAGAAAACGGGTTCGAGCCCCAATTGCCCCTAAAGCTGGCTTTGGGTAAGGTTGGCTGACGATGGTTTAAAAGCCTGAAATGCAATCCCACTCTGCCTTGTCCTTATTAGTAGTCTCTCTCCGCATGCACATATGATCTCGGAATGCAGACACCGCACAGAAATCCAATCTACCGTTAGTGACCGAACTCATGAAATGTTAACCGAAATTCTGAAATTCGCTTTCGATTATAATAGGATTACTTAAATGGGATTGTACTATTTATAACCTCGGACCATAAACCCACGATATTTCAGACACCAGGATGTCAGCTTTTACATGCACGTCTTTCCGGCCGCCTGTAAAAAGGCACTCGACGAAACATGACTACTTAAGTATTATGACTTATAAATTCAAAAATATTTTATTGAAAACATACATTAAATTATTCCTCATTGTACGCATTTGGTAGCAAATCAAATCTTAAAATTTTGAACTCGAAGAAATTCAGTCCTTCAGTTTAAAAAAGGCTTTAGACCCGTACAATTTCCATCAAAATGGCATCATACCTGTTCAGTTATTGTTGCCCCTCAATAACGGCATAACGTAGTCCACATCCATCGCAAAATGTTATGAGCACTATAGGGTATCTTATTAACAGAATAGGGGGATATTTACTATTCTGCACGTGGAAAGCATGCAGCTTGTAGACTGAAAATCCTAAACGCAAATGCAGCGGCAGCTCGGGCTCAAAATCATTCTTGAATTAGTAAGCTTTTTAAAAAACGAAAGAAAGCCTTTTTCGGGTACAGAATTTGAAGATGTTATTGAGTAAGAAATGAGTACAGGAAAGGATATTGTTGCTTATGTTTTCTAGCAAATATATTTTAATAAATAAACTATTTGTAGAGCTAATAGAAAAGGTATACTACTCAAGAAGTCGTTTTTTAGCGAGTGCATCCTTGCAGTCGACCGAAAAGACGTGTATTCAAAAGCCGACATCATGGTGTGTCTGAAATATCTTGATTTTATACTTCAAGGTAATAAATGTTACATTCCCACCTAAGGCATCCTTAATAATAAAAAACGCATATCAGGAGTTCGGTTACCATTTCATGAGATTAGTCAATAGTTGTAGATATGAATAATTGTGATAGTATGTATTCCGAGAGGATAGGGCAGTTTAACATCGTCGCGAGCGTAGCATCAATTTACAGAACACCGCGAAATACGTGAATCCCTCTCGAAAGTTCACTTGGCTTGCGTTCGAAGTAGCTGATGATATCACTGGCTATTTGAAACAGCATGGAGTCGGAGAAGTGCTGCCTTCAGCTTAGTGTGGGAGTAATTAACGGGAGGATTCGGAGGCAGTGATGATTCCTGAGCCCAGACAAGCCTGCGATCATTTTTAGCTTGCTTCTGGTGTTTACCACGGGAAAAGTAGACGCAGTGCGAAGAAAGTACAGTTGAAGTACGTTTGGTCTGAAGTCCGGTATAGAAAGAGCACGACACCGATGGAATCACCCCTCACCGTCACGGTACCGTCTGGAAACTCTTGAAAGTGCACTCAGGCAATGGCCCATACGACAGTAAGCAAGGGTTAGCTGACCAGCGTAGTGGAGAGCTGGAGCGCGCACTCACTGCTTTATTGAGTAAAAGCGATCGATAACCCGACCCCAGACTGAAATTTGACCAAGCCTAACTGAAACACCAATAAAGTCCTTGATTTAATTAATGATGGTTAAGAAAAGAGGCAAATTTTGACGCAAAGTGGTAAAAGGCGTAGCAAAGGGACTTGCCATGAAAAGTTGTTTAGAAATAAATAAAATAGCAAAATCTTCACTATACACCCTCTCTCTCAGCCACTACACCAGCACCCTGTTATGCCGACTTAAAAGCATCTGCCTTGTTGGATTTCCGAGGAAATAAATGCGCGGAATTTGGAGAGAGGTCTTCGGAACAAACCTTTCCAGGCTCAGTCCGAAAACTGATATGAATACTTGAGCTAACATCTATCAGCTACTGTGGAATAACCACATAATATTTACAAGCTGCCAAGAGGTAGTCAGTAGCATACAAATACGTAACCAGATTAATCTGCCCGTTTGCGGAGACATTCCGTGTACAGTTCCTAGCTGCTACAACCATGGTTTTGCTTTCTTAAACCAATCGATATTCTCTTTCCTATGCTGCCTATCTATGCGCGACATTCGGCAACAGTGTACCTGTTGGGGAGCGCAAGCTACAGTGTGGTAGTCCAACAGTCACTCGAATGCATCGAAAAAACCAGGAGTGACCGTACAGCTGCAATGTGGAGGTTCCTCGGAAAGAATCGATCTATATGAGTGCATTTACGAGCTGACGTGGTGGGTTCATCGTCAAATTGACTGAATATGCAAATATGGGATTATCACACAAGAGCGTTCGGTGGGCATAAGGGTTGCAGTGACAAGGCAGACGTTCGTGAGAGTGGAATTGGGTACAGCGTTACGAGGGGTGCCGCAAATGGGGCCTTCGGTTAAGGCTCACAGCGCCGTAAAAGCATGATAGCACTTAATTAAATTCCACTTTGCTGTATATCTATTAGCAAACGCTGTTGTAAGATGAGGATTGAGGGTCTGTAAGCCGTGCGCGCAGATCACCGCCTAGGAAAATGTGGCGGCTGACACTGCCTGCGAGTTCTCACCCATCGACAAAATCTACTCAGTGCACTTCACTTGCGTTTTAACCAAAATAGGATTGCTCTTCAATTTGTGACTTTGCACGTACGTATTCTTCGACTGTTCGTATAGGTAAACGTAAGTTCGCCGGACAGTGACGTTGGACATAAATCAGTAAGGGTGCCTTGTATGGCCACCTAAACAGGACTCGGAAATAGGAACCGCTCATACTACATGTGGATTTAAGCCAACTGAAGAGGAAATGATGTTTAAGATTAAGGTAGGGTAAGGGTAAAGTTTACGGTTAGGGCTAGGTTTTAGTTTGAATTTAAGACCAGAGTTGGGGTTAGGGCCATGATATGGCTAAGGTTTAAAGTTTTTATCGTGTACCGTTGGGTTTAGGTTTAGGCTATGGCTAGGCTTAAGGTGTATTTGGCAGTTTAGTTTTATATTGGAATTAATGTTAGCGTCAAGACACGGTACCTTTACCGTTCCTGAAATTTAATCTTAGCCCACCTATTTTACTGGGGCGCTGCGGTTCCGATTTCCGTGTCCTGCTTAGACGGCCACACTAGGCATCCCTACCCATACCTAGATTCAGGATCATCAGGAACTTGAAAATCCTGGAAATCGCAGAACCATATGCCAAACCCACCAAGAACCCATCATAATTGCTCAGATGACGGTTTGTTAAGTTGCTGTACCGTAGCCCAGTGCATGCGCGGCTCGGTATAGGCAGCGTGCTAGCGCCTGACGTTAATCATTTTCGGCCACTTTCCGCGAGCGGGCGGTCTGATCATGTGATCTCACGGGATTGGTTACGAAGAGTCCAGTAAATGTGACAGTTGATTCGGTATGAGCGTCCCTTGTTTGGGCCGACTGCCGGTGGGCTGCAGCGACTCTTTCCCAGCCGTAATGGCGTCGTGCTGCCTGGGTAGCTCTTCGGATGCTCAAATTGCGAAATTTGCCAACAGGTCACCGAATGTATAGCGAATGTTAGGAAGGAAAATGGAGCTGCAAAAGTACAGAGCACAACGAAACAGATCCAAATACTATCGGGATCAACTCTGCAGTAGTCCAATTAACTGCTGCTATGATTAAAAGTGTGGAGCACACACCATTTGCCGATAATGGGCAAATATAGCTGGTCATATCACTTCTGCTTAGTCGAGACAGTTAGTACCACAGGCCGTTATTATTTTCTGCGCCTTAGTCCTGGGCATGTAAGCAGATGACGGAACGTCTTTACTGACATTTATCGAAAATTTTCCAGACGTTGGCCAAGCTGTAATTCCTTTAATTAATGCAGGGGGACAAATACTTAGTCTAGATATCGTATCCAGTTGATTGAAGTATTTATTGTAATGGCCCATGCGGTGTTAAGATTATGCGGACACTTTGATAGATAACTACCCATCTTTAATCAGTGTCCTAGGCCAGGGCAGTAGCGGTTTCTGGAAGGCGACCAATATCGATTATTTCTACTGCATCTAATGAAACTTGAGATCGGCTAGAGTGGACACAATCAGTGGTGTATAATTCAAAAGAGTAGTGTGAATTGCGGCCAAAAATATCCGGCTTTCCTGCTTAAGTTTCCTAGGTTAGCTACCGAATTGTGCACATGCTTTGCTGAATAGGCATGCGGGCATTCCTTCGCCAAAAGTATGCACTTGAACTATGCGGTTGGAAGATTGCCAACTGACAATTACACTCAGACCTCGTAGTTAGTTTAATGTGTGTTCCTCACTATAAACAATCTGACACGCTCGAAACTATCACGGTGCGCTAAAATCCGTGGCTTGAAAGGTTGCCAACTGACGGGATAACTCGGACCGCGTTGTCGGTCCAATGTGTGTTTTGTGTGGAGTGGCTGACTGGCGGACTGAGAGTCAGGCTGCAATGGCTCCTTCTTAATGTGGCCTTTATGGCACTCCCACTTCGTGGGATCCGAGCCAGGTGAGGTGGTACGCCCAAGGGCGGCTCCGGCCGCACCAGCCACCTGCGTCCTCTCCCGCCTCCGGTCTTCTTGACTCTGTCTTGACGTCGGGATCAGGTGGGGGAGGAGGAGAGAGTGCGGTAGCTGCAGCGCAAGTCTACTATCACTTTAAACTAAATCACGCGCAAGTCACCGTCCCTGCTCCACTTTCCCATGGAGCATACGGTGGACATCGTCGGACTACGACGGTCGAACTGTCGTAAGCACATGAGAGGTTAGGGAGCACACACCATTTGCCGATAATAGGCAAATATAGCTGGTCATATCACTTCTGGTCATCTTTAATCAGTGTCCTAGGCCAGGGCAGTAGCGGTTTCTGGAAGGCGACCAATATCGATTATTTCTACTGCATCTAATGAAACTTGAGATCAGCTAGAGTAGACACAATCAGTGGTGTATAATTCAAAAGAGTAGTGTGAATTGCGGCCAAAAATATCAGGCTTTCCTGCTTAAGTTTCCTGCTTAAGTTAGCTACCGAATTGTGCACATGCTTTGCTGAATAGGCATGCGGGCATTCCTTCGCCAAAAGTATGCACTTGAACTATGCAAGTAGCTATACCTTTACGCAGGAGAAGGAACCCCTCAAATCTCACTGACAGCCAGATTATTGACGTGGACCTCTGTGCGTTAGAGTTATTTCGCTGCCTCGTTTACAGCGGTAGTACTAGAAAGTTGCGAAAATTCCATACAAGGATTCCAGAGATTCTTTAGAGAGCATTAGTTTTTTTTCGATAAATGCTCGTCAGTTGGGTATATTTGTACGCCAATGGGGTCCATTAAAACATGTGGATAATTCGAAATTTCGGACAGCTGAGAAGAAGATAAAAAGAAGATGCGATGATTGGAAAAAGAGTTGTATTCTACTGACATGTCAGATTCTCACTGGAGACCATCACCAGCGATGGCATTATATAAGGATAATGGCTGCACAATGGCTGCAGGATATGTAAGATTCAGTTGTCGCTTTCACTGATAAGTTCGGTCATTATCATTGTTCACACAAGAGCACAGGGGGAGTGATTAAATGCAGGCAAGGATGAGTACTGTGTTTCTGGGGTGAGGAGGGTTGGGGAGGGGAAGGGGGGCGGTGATAAGTTTCGAGGAGGAGGTTAACCAACACGAGGTACTTCTGTGAACACACTACCGGTTTGCGTAAAGTGTTTACGACTGCTTCCGCTGCCGCTGCGTCTAGACACTATGACCGTTATTGTGGGTAGATCGACGGAAACGTGCAACTTACTTGGAAGGCTTCTTTGGGGTCCACACGATGCTCGGAAGCAATCATATGTGCAGGCATAGCGTTGATCAAGGCCCCTATTTTGCTTTAAATACTATAGTGTAATAAGTAGATTTATAATTGTGTAACAGTCATATTCTGACCATTCTTATTACCTGATATTATGGCAAACCCTTTTGTTATTAAAGGTTGCTCGCGCTATCAGCTACCGCTTTTTACACTGCCGAACACACAGCCTAAGCGACCTATATAAAACATCCCAAAGCTTGAGAAAAATCTAGGTAAACTTATGATTGTGAGGTAGGCTGTACTATCACGCCAGGCGCGAACAGCCGGCTGGTACATTGAGCCCATGGTTGGCCTTACCGGCAAAATACGCGCCTTATCGATCGATTTCGCGACGATGCCGTGCTCCACGCGGCGAGGCTTAGCAACCTCGTTAGACGGGCGTTTGTTAATGTCTATGTAAGCACATGAGAGGTTAGGGAGTAACATCTATTCTGTCCCATAAGCCGTTGTGAGTCGATAGGACCACTCAGCCACCGTGTGCTCAAGCATTACCCGGGATCAATTGGAGTAACTTGCAGTTATAAAATGCATCCAGAAGCGGACAGGTTTTACCGTAAAGACAAACCTATCACATAGTGCCTATCTTTTCGCCGAAATGGAAACGGATGTCGGAACACGGATGACAAGAGTGGAGTAGCCAGAGGCAGGGAACTCAACCGTTGACGGGTAAGTTTAATTAGGAGTTATCTATGAGGAATGCTGTTTAACTCCTGGTGAGAACGCTCGCATGTTAATTTCCTGAAACGTGAGCAAGATAGTCACTCTTTCATAGTTCAGGTCAGGGAGTGACCTACAAATTTCTAAAACCAGCACTATCCCTTATTTACCGAGCAATGACAAACCGGGCACTGCAACTGACGACGTGAATATCTATAATTGTATGCCAACTGACGGGATAACTTGGACCGCGCAGTCAGCCCAGTTTCTGTTTGTGTGGGGTGGCCGACTGGCGGACTGAGAGAAAGGCTGCAATGGCTCCTTATTAACGTGGCCTCTATGGCACGTCCACTCTGTGGGATCCAAGCCAGGTCTGGCGGCACGCTTAGGGGCGGCTCCGGCCGCGCCAGCCACCTACGCCCTCTCCTGCCTCCGTTCTTCTTGACTTGGTCATGACACCGAGCCCAGTTGGGGGAGAAGAAGAGAGTGCGGTAGATGTAGCGAAAGTCTACTCTTCCTATAATCTAATTCACGCATACGCCACCGAGCTTGATTCCAGTCTATTGTGAAGTACGTGGTAGACATAGTCAATCTCGTCGGTCGAACTGTCGTATGCAAAAAATATGGGGTAGCCGAAAAAAATATGGTTACATGCCTTTCCTACAGATATGGAATTTCCAAGGCTGCTGTCTATAGAATGTTAAGGAAATATCGCTCTTGGATTTAGTACGATGCTTGACTGTAGGAGTTTCGGCTAATTGATGCAGACCGCCTAGGGTAATACTGTTTATTATTTCTATCAGTAGGTTAACATCAGGAAATCTTCTTCCCTGATGAAATCCTATACAATCTGCGAGAAATGGTTAACGAACCTTCTTTTTGGATACCGGAAACTCGTGCGGTTTATTTTTGAGACAAAGACAGAATGCTATATGAGGCTTTAGGAGTTTATTATACGAAGAACTATCATTGTGCCATTTTTGGTTGGACACGGATATATGTACTCCCCTCCCCAGATTGCGGTGACTGTTA
The DNA here is from genome assembly GCA_017591395.1 of Schistocephalus solidus. Classification (NCBI taxonomy): domain Eukaryota; kingdom Metazoa; phylum Platyhelminthes; class Cestoda; order Diphyllobothriidea; family Diphyllobothriidae; genus Schistocephalus; species Schistocephalus solidus. The sequence continues at coordinate 11,717 of WEDG01002392.1, read as the reverse complement.
GTGTATCAAAATGTTCCAAACAAATTTACTGTAGCGAAGCGGTAGGCACTGAAATGGCTTCCCCCTTCCCTTCCACTTCCATCATAAATCAGGGACAAATTGGCAACAGAACGATTTGAGTTAACTTTAGGCACAGTGGCTGACGTAGCAGGAAGCTCTGACGCAGTACGACAAGTCGAACAAGAGGTTTCCCGAGTCAGAGCACAACGTAAGAAGGACAACCCACAAGCCGCCCAGAAGACACCGACGACAGCTGCTTCACCGAGCCGATAGAACTCTGTTGAGGTTTTCACCTCGCAGCGCAGGATGCGTGCCTGTGGATAATTCGAAATTTCGGACAGCTGAGTAGAAGATAAAAAGAAGATGCGATGATTGGAAAAAGAGTTGTATTCTACTGACATGTCAGATTCCCACTGGAGACCATCACCAGCGATGGCATTATATAAGGATAATGGCTGCACAATGGCTGCAGGATATGTAAGATTCAGTTGTCGCTTGCACTGATAAGTTTAGTCATTATCATTGTTCACACAAGAGCACAGGGGGAGTGATTAAATGCAGGCAAGGATGAGTACTGTGTGTACTGAGTACTATAACAATAATAAGCAAACTATTTTCTGCGAAGTGCTACACTTATGCTTTCCCAAAAGTATGGATGAAAACGACAAAATAGGTAGTTTCAGAGCGTGCTTGGCATATCACCGAAGGATTTGCGGTTTTTAACATTTTCAAGCAATTGCATGAGCAAATATGTTCTGCCACTGTTTTTTTTATTCAACGCTTAAAAAAGACATTTATTGGAAGCTTTTACGTATGTAGTGAATTCCAAGAGTTCTTTTATCTGCGAACTCGACGGTTGTAGTGACGGTTGTAGTCTTATTTACAGACTCGTTCACCGAGAAAACTGACGCCAGCAACGAAACTGCGATAATTTTGCTCTTGATAAATTCGAAACCTTCCTTGATAACTTATTTCTTGACGGTTATTTCTATGACGGTTGTAGTCTTATTTACAGACTCGTTCGCCGAGCAAACTGACGCCAGCAACAAAACTCTGCGATAATTTTGCTCTTGATAAATTCGAAACCTTCCTCGATAACTTATTTCTTGAAAAAAACTGTTTTACCGAACTCAATAATAATGATTACTTAAGTAGCTCTTATAAACTGAAATATATTATACAGAAATAATCAACAAAATATTATTTCTTTACCTCATTGGGTAGAAGATGACGTATTCTACAAAAGTTACAATGGTAAAAGTGTAAATTGCGGTTTTACTTGGTACGTAATTATAAGATCTAAGAATGAGAAATGTTCACTCAGATAACATCCTACCAGTCCTGTTTTTGATGCTCCTTAGGATGTATACTATAAAGTCCATATCAATTGCAAAATGTTATGAGCCCTATAGCATATCTAAATAAAAGTAAAGAGAAATATATGATTTTCCGTACATTGGAAGTATACAGCTTATAGATTGTAAACTCTTAGTAGAAATGTAACGACAGATATGAGTCATAATTACCAGGAATTAAATTTGTTTTTGAAAACCTAAATATATATCTCCTTCCTGTATGTATAACGTTTGAATAAAACGTTATTTTCTACTAATTGGTACAAGAATGAATGCTTTTGTCGATATCTTCTATGAAATATACCTGAATTTCCAGGAACGTCCAAAATTAGGATAAAAACAACTACTACTTAAGTAGTCATTTTCTGAGTACGGTTTGTGCAGGTGGCTGAAAACATATGTATTCAGGGGTCAGCAGTCTTGTTTGTCTGAACTATCCTGGGATTACGCTACACGCTAGTCACTATTAAAAACCAACCTACGTATTCCTTCCTAATCGGAAAGGCATGTTCGAATTTTAGTTAAGGTTTCATGCGATCGGTCACTGACTGTATCTGTAAGCAGTTGTACGTAGTGGCCACTTAGGGGGAACGCTGTGTAGGGGTGGTAGTATGGTTCATGTGCCTCGTGCAGGGTGACTGCTACACCACCTGGTAACCCCTCGACCAGCGGGTGAAACCAGCCGAAGGTACGATTCATGCCAATAGTCTGCTTCTTAATCCAATTACCGAACGTTTGTAAAGTAAGCGTATGTGTGAACTACCATTGAAACTTTGTCAAAAGGCAGCATGGAGGACGTCTACCCCACCTCTGTCCTCGAGCAAGCCAGCGCAGTCTGTTGAAAGCGATACATATGAGAACCACGAATGGTCCTTCTAAAGCCGTGTTGACGTCCTGAGAGTACAGTGGTCATACCCGGAATGATACTCTCGAATCCTTAGACACCTCATTACGTCCAAGGTTCTGAACATATGAGCTATGCGGTTCCACCGACAGGTGCGAGTTTAATCAAATTTGGGTCGAGTTAGCGGCCCAGCCTATTGTAAAGCATGGAATCAACGAATTCGGATAAAGTAAGTTGACTGCCCAAGCAGGATTCCCTTAGCAATAAATCAACGAAAATGCATCAATTCCGGTGAGACAGTTTTATGTAACTGCAAGTCTTTTTGTGGTTTCTCATAAGCAAGCAGTCCCATTTGGTAGGGAATATTTCGTTCTTCATCCTCTTGAAATCGAAATTTTATATATTTCGCTTGACTTCCTTTTTCTGCCAATGACGAGAATAGAGTGAGTAAGCCCACAGGAGCGTGTTATGGCAACTCTTTCTGACGGGTGTCGAAATATATTTCATAAATGCAAACAATCTTCTGTGAAAACTCGTGTTTCACTACGGCGCCTCTTGTTATTCTGCTCCTACTAAGCTCGTCTTCAGTGAAGGAGAACCACCAGCAGTCCCCTCTGCCTGCTAAATTCGTAGCTTTCATTCAAAATCTGAGCCAAGTCCTGGCTCAGCTGAATTTCGCCGGAATCGGGGACTGTGGTCCTCTACAAATTTCCGATATCACCTCGCACCCTCACGATGAGGCACGTCAGCTTACTACAAATACAACTGCAATCTCCACTGACCTTCTCTCGGGTGATGTTCTTAGTCTCCATGGCGTTTCTAACTACTACAATTTACCGTTCACGTCGAGCATCTTCATTTTTAGCCTTACCGATGCCTCCTTGCGACTCGCTGTAAGTTGTCTTTCCGCTTTTCTCAATTTTCAGGTGTACGTTTCTATTTTCTTCACTGAAGTCGATATGTAGTATTGTTTCTTTTTTAGTCTTTACAGAGGATGATTCTGACTCGTACCTGCGGCCTGCAGTAGCGTTTGTTAATCCTTGTCCCTAATGGTTTGCAAAACCAAGCCAGTTATTGCATAACTTATTTTTCCTTCCTTTATATCTCGTACCCATGACTTCCGGAAGAGGGAGACATGCGTTCGTAGGCATTTTAACAGTCTCTGGGACCGATCACTTGGGCAGGAGGAGGTTGCTGTCCTCACTTCGCATTTTACTGGGCGCGTTGATGTGCTCGTATTACTCTTTTTGTCGTCCCTGCATCCCTGCCCTTTTGGGCTACGACACGAGCAGCTTCAAATGTGATACTTTTATTGTTTTCCGTGTAATAATATCTCATTCTTCACTCTGTTCATTAAAAAAATGCTGACCAACTTGTATATATATATATGGGTATGACTGGCTGATGACGGCTAATAAGCCAGAAATGGCCATTCCGGTCTCCCTTGTCTTTGTCGGTTCCACATAATCAACATATATATATATATATATATATATATATATATATATATATATATATATATATATATATATATATATATATATGGACACTTGATTTTTCTACTATCTGGCCTTCAAGATCATTCTGCCTGGCACACCTATTATCCTATATTGACGCATAAATTTAATCCATAAATTTTTCCAGTAAATACAAAACTATTAGCCATCGGATCCTTGCGCCCACAAACAAAATCAAAATGGTCATAATCAGTGCGTTGACACTCTTCGAGTTCATCTGCACTGGCACCTCGCTCTCGCTACTTAAGTAAATCCCTTTTAGTCAATGATGGTCTTTCGAAATTCTTATGGTCTTCGTGAAATGGAACATTACATTGACGCTTAGAAGGTGAGTCTACCACACGCTTATGCTGTTTAAATATGCTAAATTGCAAACTATCGTAACTCTAATTTATCTTCAACCGGAAAGAAGCTTTATATGCCCGTTTTCGTTCATGGCATGCTCTCTGAAATCGTATTCATTCAGAGAGTGTACCTATCTCGCTGACCGTTGAGCGGCTTTTCAGTTCTACTTTCAAGACAAGGATTCATCAAGTATACAAACATGCGTATTGTTGCAATTTTGCGTGTGCACAGGGCAACTACGGAGTGGTCAACCCGTTAAGGTGCTCTCGCGATTCTCCTGTTTTGTTTTATTTTATGTTGGGAGTCAGTCCACGATGGCTCCTTCTTACCCTTTGTTTTGTGAATCCTAGTCTGTGCGTTAAGGGGTCAGGTCATGCTGTGGCGCGCGTAGATGGGTAAGTCGTCCCACCAATCAATGCGCCCACTACCGCATCAGAAAACTGATGGGCTCGGATGATGGTCTGATTGTGGGGGTGAGGGAGAGAGTGAGGTTTACGGCTCAGCACAGTTTCTCACTATAAACAATCTGATGCGCTTGAAACTATCACGGTGCGCTAAAAGCCGTGGCTTTGAACTTTGCCAACTGATGGGATAACTCGAACCGCGTGGTCAGCCCAGTGTGTGCGTTTGTGCGCAATGAACAACTGGTGGGCTGTGGAGTGGCTAACTGGCAGACTGAGAGTCAGGCTGCAATGGCTCCTTCTTAATGTGGCCTTTATGGCCCTCCCACTCAGTTGGGATCCAAGCCGCCTTTCCCTTGTGTTGTTGAGTTCTTGTTCTATGTTGGGCCACAGTGTGTGGGCCCGCGTCCTCTCCCATCTCCGGTCTTCTTGAGTCTGTCTTGACACCGGGTCCAGGTGGGGTAGTGGAACAGAGAGTGAGGTAGATTCAGTGCAAGTATATTCTCACTGTAATCCAGCCCAATTCACCGTCCCAGCACCACGACGTGGTGTTGCATACGCTGGACATAATCCAAAACGATGGTTGAACCAGTATGTGTTCTCTCCTTCTGGCTAAATGTTGTTCCTGCCTTCAAATTCTGTGCAAGATAGGGCTCAAGAATGAGATCTATTAGCGTGTAGTTGAAGGGACTAGGTGCATTACCGATTGCCCGATTATTTCAGTCGACTTCGAGAACATTACATTTTCCGGCAATGAGAACTCCTTAGTGACCACCCAATTCCTTCCTTAGGTGGGCCAGCAACTCTTCAGGTGAAAGCAATTGAATAGGAGGCTTGTTCACCGTCAATAATTTAAAGTTTTATGAAATTTTAGTCTATAACTTTATCTAGACTGAACCTATTTAAGTCGGAGAGTGTAAGGTCGTTAAAATACCGAAATTTTCGACTTCTAAATTTGTATACCTCATGAACCTGTTTATGTCAACAGTTCCGGCAAATGAGCAAGCGTGGTATTGGTTTTTAATTCCGTTTCATTTAAAAATGACGTTTTGATTGGTTTTAAAACGTGCACCTGGAGCCTGTCTATTTAAGCAATAAAACTGCTTTTATAACTGAAATGTTGAGCCTCAACCTACACGAAGCTCAACTTCGTCCGAGAAACTCTTGTACACAAATCTCTAATCATCTCAGGAGGCTTGATACACTATCCTGCCCGCTCCGATCCAGGTGGAATTATGTCAGTCATGCCCAAGTTACAAGTTTCCGATAACAATAAAACTATCGAAAAACGCAAAAAAATCTGGAAAAATACCTGCACTAAAGCTACACCAAAAAGAATACTATCAAAAACGCAAAAACGGTATCAAAGCTATCATATAAATGAAATCAAAACTTTGCTTGATGACCATTAAACTTTCAATATAACAGTAAGAACAGTTTATACCTGCAATAATATTACCAGCATTTATAAACGACAATATAATAAGTCCACATAACTGTATGCATCTGATTTCGTAATATACTTTACTTTGACGGAGAATCCATACTTTAAACTCACCAAGAGTATAATACTCGTACACCATCAGTTGAACTGCGTTCATAACGACAGTTCGAGCACCATTTGCGCCACGGAGTGAACGCAGCGCCGGGGACTTGCGCGGGAATATAGTGAGGCAAACTTGCAACGCATTTACCACCATACTTCCTCCCTCACTCAACTATGCAATGTCAAAAGGCTCAGGGTGAGCCCGAGAGTAGTGGCTGACAAATCACATGGCAGCCCGTCTACGTGTGCCATACACACGACCTGGTCAGACATTGGGTTGCATCAAAGAGCTTGGTTCCTAATGACTTGGGTGGCGCATGTTCTGCCTGTGTGTCAGTTGTCATAAGGCGGGTTCATGTCATGTCATATATATGACAACCATAACGTATATCAACTCATCAGAATATGAAAATAAGGACTTACAGTTAATACACCAATTCTGGTTGACTAAAATAGTCATCTCACCATTTCTGCTGCAGGATGTCGATTTTCTATCAGTTCGAAAGCAGCAGAAAGACGGGGAGCTAATGAGTTATGTACCAATATCACTATTTAAACATGTCTCTTGAAAGCAACTCACTTTAGTCTTACTGCGTTATTTTTTCAACAAAAGAAGCTCCATATCGTGAGTTTTGTTGAATATCGAATGAAAAGTTGCTGATAGGAAGCCTGACATTGACAATCTGTATTTTGGTTGATGCTTTAAGGTAATTTGCCAGCAACAGCGGTGTTTTTCCGACATAGAGGCCTTTGTTGACGAAACCGGGATGAAATGAGCACGAGAAGATCAAAAATCTTACATATTGCCCGAAAAGTGCAACGGCTGGTGCCATGGAAATTATTCGACAATTTTTTTTGTTTAAGTTCATCCCAAAAGCTGCTAGGGTACTGCAGAGATGGCTTCATGACCACAGTTAATACAAACAAAGCAGCGAAAAAACAAGATATCAATAAGAAATAGGGAGAGTAGTATACAATTACAGAAAGTTCCCCGTAAACTGAGAGTAAGTAAAAACGGCGGCTCAAATTCAAAAGCGCGGCACGGTGGTTTGCCGTAAAATAGCCGGTTGGGAAGGCACAAGTAGTGGATAATGCCTCGCATTGTTCCATCGGTCTGTCAGTATCTGAAATTCTTTCGTGTCAAGGTACCCTCAGGATTCCTCGGAGCCAGTTGAGGGGAAAATGATTGAGTCTTAATGCTTGTCCTTCATAAGTGGTACACTTATCCGCCTCTTACAAGAGGGCTGCCAAAATAACAGTCATATGCATCCTCAATTTGTGTTAAGTAGCGTGCCGCAATGGGTTAAAACGGGACGCTCTAGGCGGCCGAATACCGAGTTTCCTTTGCAAATCTGACGTACAATTTCGTTGCCGATGTTGATATTTCTTGAAATCGTACTCTCTAGGGACGCGAAGTTGTTCACTGATATGAGGTGACTTCCATTGACAGTGATACGGGGTTTGGGTTCGTCAGCCCTTGGCGCCAGTTGGCACAGGAACAATGTCTTCCGTTTGCTGATTGTCAGTCAAAAGCTAAAAGAGACAAGGCAGAAGAGGCCCAAAATAGCAATAAATGGTTAATGCTTAATTTCGGGCGACGGGTATTAAACAGCATTCCAACATTCGCTAGTTTATGTCATACTGTGTCTATCATCATGACGGAGGTCATGAACTTGTTGTTTTCTGACAGCATTGTTTGCGTCCACAAGCCCCATCTAGCATGATAATGAGTAACCGGAGCTCCGACATACGCCTGCTATATCAGACTCAGGGTTTAAGGAGTGTAAAGTTAGGGGTTTCGGTGCGCAGGTAACATCAAGTCAACCCACTTGCCTTGTGCAAGTGGTGAATGCTTCTGGCGGCCCTTAACTGTTATCCAACTCACATCTGCGGTTCCTTGAAGCTAGGTTCTGACTAGCGGTCATAACCCCGGTAACTGTCACGATCGGCGGCCTAAACCAGGTGAGAGTCTCTGGATTGTATTTGTCGTCACACAGGGTAGTTCTGCTCCCCAAACTTTCCTCGCTCCCACTTTCAATCTCCCTATGAAGAGGACGACATGCAATCTCAAACGCGGCCCAAACCAACCATCAATCTTTTATTTATGTTGACGATCTCCAATGCATGTATTCCTTCTCTAAATCTACCGTCAAGCGATGCTTATAACAAATTAATGCAAACTTCCATGTCCATGCTCAATGCGGCAAATGCAATTCGCACCTTTTAAGTGCTGTTACATGTGTTGAGCACCTGAAAAGCTACATAACCAGTTATTTTTATGGCATCGCCATGAATGAATGTTCCGCCATCAAGGACTTAGGTTTAAGCTACACCATTAATTAAGAGCTCTCGCCTCACGTCGATAAAAGTACGGTCAAAGCCGTCCAGACGTGGGGCGTTATGTCCTATAATTACTATCTTCCCGAAATAAAATTACGACTTTATCGAATGTTGTCCTTCCCATTCTTGAATATTGCTGCCCATTCTTTGGTTTACTGAACAAATCTAACCGTTCTATAATTGAAAATTTCCTAAGACATTTTACTCGGAAACTCTTACATCCGACACTTTCCCACTTGAATAGATGGCAGCTAACTAACCTAAAATTTCGGAGATTGGAGGCTAGCTTCTGTCTGCTTTTCCACCTTCATAATAGTTCAAACCTTCCCCGCATTTCAGCCCTTTCTCCCATTGGTCATCCGGACAACTTTCCTACTTCTTCACTGATTATACCTCCTGCTAGATCTTCCACTTCTAAACGCTCTCGCTGCTTTTTTCAGATACAGCTTTCTTTTGAATAACCTGCCAATCAATATAAGGTTATCAATTAGTCTATCTGATTTCAAGCTAAGACTGCACAATAATCTTAACACAGATTCACGGAAACTTTTATTTTATCCATAGTTTCCGAGCAGCTTTCTCCATGACTCCGAGTAAGGACCATCGGGCATTTAGGACACTGTCTTCAAACTACGTTTCCAGGCATCGGCTTCTCCATGAACAAAGATGTCTCCATAACCCATACCTCAGTCAAACAATCGTCAAAGTAATCGGATCATTCTGACGCGCATGTTTTAAACAACCTCTGCTTTGTTTGCTGATAGGCGTAATCAGAATTCCACTTTGGCTGATTAGATGTCCAGGCCTCACCTTCATCATCGATTCTCATACGAAACAGCGCCCCGAGCGCAATATATTGACTTCTTCGTACTCAATTGCCGGATCGCCTTGAATCTTTCATCCTACGCTCAGAAGTAATCACCCTGATCCTCCATTTGCCCTCGTGACGCCATTTTTTTCCCGCACCATTTTTGAACGTGGGGTTCCCTGAACTCTCTCCCAATTTCTTTACGGGAGTTTTTCCCTGCTTCGTCCTGAGATCACCGTTTTTTCTAAAAATTATTAACCATTATGCAGTGTACGTGACACGCATGGTCTGGACGTGACGCTCCCCCGCGCGACAAGACAACTTTCAAGGTCATGTATGCACAGCCTGACCATCTTTGTACCGACTGGTCACCCTTCAGCCAATGACATTCCCGCTTTGCCATGTACACTGCTGTGTCCCCCAAGACTCACCACTTGTACTGTTTAACGTCCTCAATACACATCTTGTTTACGACCAGCCTTCTGTGTCGGATACATAAAATTGGTGACGCAGCTCAACGAAAATGGCTTCTTTATTGCCTACACCATCACCTTTCTGGCCGAAAACGCTCCGAAACCCTCAAATGACTCATCGTTACGATGGAAAAAGACATTTGAGGATTATATTGAACTGATTCCGATGTCGTCACCCACATGTAAACTAGACGTTAACTTTAAATTGAAGCTCATCCGAACCGAGCTAGGAGAGTTGGCACAACTTTAATTAGATGCCATTAAGGTGCAGGAGGTTACCGATTCTCAAACAGCATTCACAAAGCTGGAGGCAGCGTGGGGCGGAAAAGACAACATCTTTCTGAGCCACTATCGGTTTTGTCCGATGCGTCATAAATCCAATCAATACATTGGTGATTTTATTACGAATCTGACACTCGCCATCCAGGACTGCAAATATGAAGAGATCAAGGCAGGAAAATTCGAGCAGGCAATGCTCGGTCAGCAGTTGATCGTTGGTTTGCGCGATGAAAAAGCGCGGGAATATCTGTTATCAGAGAAGAGTGTTTTGTTGTGGGAGAAGGCCTGTGATATCGCTAGTCATCAAGAGCGCGTACGGCAAAAACTTCAGGAGCTGAATCAGTCAAACGCTGGAGTGATACCATCCTTCGAACCTGAATTGGCTGTCTCTCTGGTGAACACTGCCGGGATTTCATCTAAACAGCAATCATCTGTTCCTTCAACACAACTACCGTCCTGCTACCGCTGCGTTCAGCACCACGCCCGATGGTCAGACTGTGGACACCATAAGACGGTTTACCGGTTTTGCAAGAAAATCGGTCACACTGAACGAGTGTGCTTCTCCAAAAGACGGATGAACACTAACATGCATATCACGTACCCGAATTCAGCTGGGGACGGCGAGGCGATACTCCGAATTTTTTTTACTGAACACGCTTCTACAATTGCCCTACACTTTTACACTTCCGGTTGATCGTCATCCCGTGAAGTTTGAAATCAACACTTGCACCGCTGTTACTCTCATCAATGATGCCTCTCTTCCGAAAGTACCCCATCTCCTTCCGACTCGTTCTACTTTCTGTAGATACACTGGGCAAAACATAGAAGTTCGAGGGGTTTTTACGGCCGAAGTTGAGCATGATGGACAAACTTCATTATTTTCCGGTTCATGTGGTCAAAGGAAGCCAACAACCAAATCTCCTTGGATGGAACTGGATAAAATGCGTGCCTTCTGCGATATCCTATGTACATCGGATTGGTGTTAACTCGGCACTAGATTCCCTGTTGATAAATCATGGCGAAATTGTTTCACAATGATTCTACTACACACTACCGCGGCTGACCTGTGAAATTCTAACTTAAATCAGAATTCCAGCCTCGTTTTTCAAAGCTCGGTCGGTTCCCTATGCAGTCGCACTGAAGGTCGAAGAGGAATTGGATCGCTTACAGAAAGCGGCCATCATCGAGCCCGTGCAGTATTCGGAATGGGCAGCCCCAATAGTCCCTGTTCTTAAATCTGATGGTGGTCCAAAATTCGCAACTTTGGACCTGAAGCATACTTACAAACAAGTCGTCCTAGATATCAAATCCCGAGACGTCACAACCATCAATACGCACCAAGATTTATTTCGATACAAAAGACTCCCAGTTGGAGTAAGATCTGCTCCAGGTTTATTTAAATGCTTGATTGATAGCCTCGTGAAAGACATATCTCACGTTTGCGCATATCTTGATGATATATTAGTAACGGGCCCGTCTGAAAAAAGTCACCTAGAGGCGCTAAACATAGTGCTAGCACGTTTAGAAAACACAGGTTTCAAACTCAGGAAAGGTAAGTTCACTTTCTCTGCAGACTCGGTGGAGTACCTTGGCTTTAAAGTAGATAAAACTGGTCTCCACCCAATTTAACATAAGTTCAAATCCTTAAAGACGGCTCCTCGTCCCAACAATATTGGTCAGTTGCGCTCATTCCTTGGGTCGTTTACCCACTTTATTTGATTTATAAATCAATCGGGTGCAATTCGGAAGCCCTTTATCGATTACTCGAAAAGAATCATCGCTGGAACTGGCCCGAAGTCGAACAAAATG